>AWOL01S0023613.1:0-27031 GCA_000715115.1 Nicotiana otophora
CCATGTTAGAAACCATGTCTAGGCTACATGCTTATTTTGTTGGGACCCACTGAGGTCATTTATTCTGTTGAGTTATTTGTATACATTGCAATTTCATAGTCAGCCATGTTCATTCATTTCATATCATATCTCAGTCTCTTTTGCTATATATTGACACATAATATCATCATTTTTGGGCTAGTTCCATGTCATTGTGAGCCTGAGAGACTGGAGAGATTGATGAATGAGTGAGGCCGAGGGCCTGGTTATGAGTGATATTATGGGATCGGGTTGCACGCCGCAACATGTTATATTGATTTATGCCTGGATCTGGCTTATTATGGCGCTTGGGCTAAAGGAGGCCCTCCGGAGTCTGTACACACCCCTAGTGAGTGCAGTTGATTATTAGAGGTATGGATCTTCTCTAGGCATGGATCTTGCCCGAAGCATTTATAATGGATCTTTCCCGGGTTGGATTGGCCTTATACAGTACTAAGTGACTGACTGTTAGTTGGTATATATATATATGGTATGGATATTCCGTGGGCTGAATTGGCCATATACAGTACTGAGTGACTGAACGTGTCGAGTGATTGAGCATGATGAGTGGAAAGTGCGAGACAGTGAGATCGAGCACTCTGAGAGTGTAAGTACATAAGATCATCACTGAGATACATTGCATTTCGCATGCATACTTGAGATATATGCATAGAGATGTATTTCTTTCCGCCACATAGGCTTTGGTGTCATTCGTGATTTCATCTGCATATTGACATGTAGGCATAGAGATGTATTTTTCCTCATGCCATTTGATAATGAAACATCTTATCGGTTGTTGAAAAGTTTTTGGAAAAAATTAAAGTTTTCAAACTTACTCATAAATTTGGTGATTTCGGTAAAGGATTTGGGTTTTCACTAATATATTTTAAAAGCACGCCTATTTTTCTGGAACTGTGAACGAGTTGAGAATTTTATCTCTGATCTACTTCTTTTATTACTTCCATTATGTTGTTTTGAACTGTTGTTGGCTACTGGTGTTGGACCCCGACCTGTGTTCCAGCTCGTCACTACTGGTGTCAGCCATGTTCATTCATTTCATATCATATCTCAGTCTCTTTTGCTATATATTGACACATAATATCATCATTTTTGGGCTAGTTCCATGTCATTGTGAGCCTGAGAGACTGGAGAGATTGATGAATGAGTGAGGCCGAGGGCCTGGTTATGAGTGATATTATGGGATCGGGTTGCACGCCGCAACATGTTATATTGATTTATGCCTGGATCTGGCTTATTATGGCGCTTGGGCTAAAGGAGGCCCTCCGGAGTCTGTACACACCCCTAGTGAGTGCAGTTGATTATTAGAGGTATGGATCTTCTCTAGGCATGGATCTTGCCCGAAGCATTTATAATGGATCTTTCCCGGGTTGGATTGGCCTTATACAGTACTAAGTGACTGACTGTTAGTTGGTATATATATATATGGTATGGATATTCCGTGGGCTGAATTGGCCATATACAGTACTGAGTGACTGAACGTGTCGAGTGATTGAGCATGATGAGTGGAAAGTACGAGACAGTGAGATCGAGCACTCTGAGAGTGTAAGTACATAAGTTCATCACTGAGATGCATTGCATTTCGCATGCATACTTGAGATATATGCATAGAGATGTATTTCTTTCCGCCACATAGGCTTTGGTGTCATTCGTGATTTCATCTGCATATTGACATGTAGGCATAGAGATGTATTTTTCCTCATGCAATTTGATAATGAAACATCTTATCGGTTGTTGAAAAGTTTTTGGAAAAAATTAAAGTTTTCAAACTTACTCATAAATTTGGTGATTTCGGTAAAGGATTTGGGTTTTCACTAATATATTTTAAAAGCACGCCTATTTTTCTGGAACTGTGAACGAGTTGAGAATTTTATCTCTGATCTACTTCTTTTATTACTTCCATTATGTTGTTTTGAACTGTTGTTGGCTACTGGTGTTGGACCCCGACCTGTGTTCCAGCTCGTCACTACTGGTGTCAGCCATGTTCATTCATTTCATATCATATCTCAGTCTCTTTTGCTATATATTGACACATAATATCATCATTTTTGGGCTAGTTCCATGTCATTGTGAGCCTGAGAGACTGGAGAGATTGATGAATGAGTGAGGCCGAGGGCCTGGTTATGAGTGATATTATGGGATCGGGTTGCACGCCGCAACATGTTATATTGATTTATGCCTGGATCTGGCTTATTATGGCGCTTGGGCTAAAGGAGGCCCTCCGGAGTCTGTACACACCCCTAGTGAGTGCAGTTGATTATTAGAGGTATGGATCTTCTCTAGGCATGGATCTTGCCCGAAGCATTTATAATGGATCTTTCCCGGGCTGGATTGGCCTTATACAGTACTAAGTGACTGACTGTTAGTTGGTATATATATATATATATGGTATGGATATTCCCTGGGCTGAATTGGCCATATACAGTACTGAGTGACTGAACGTGTCGAGTGATTGAGCATGATGAGTGGAAAGTGCGAGACAGTGAGATCGAGCACTCTGAGAGTGTAAGTACATAAGATCATCACTGAGATACATTGCATTTCGCATGCATACTTGAGATATATGCATAGAGATGTATTTCTTTCCGCCACATAGGCTTTGGTGTCATTCGTAATTTCATCTGCATATTGACATGTAGGCATAGAGATGTATTTTTCCTCATGCCATTTGATAATGAAACATCTTATCGGTTGTTGAAAAGTTTTTGGAAAAAATTAAAGTTTTCAAACTTACTCATAAATTTGGTGATTTCGGTAAAGGATTTGGGTTTTCACTAATATATTTTAAAAGCACGCCTATTTTTCTGGAACTGTGAACGAGTTGAGAATTTTATCTCTGATCTACTTCTTTTAGTACTTCCATTATGTTGTTTTGAAATGTTGTTGGCTACTGGTGTTGGACCCCGACCTGTGTTCCAGCTCGTCACTACTTTCAACCTAATATTAGGATTATTACTTATTGAGTACATGGGTCGGTTGTACTCATACTACACTTATGCATCTTGCGTGCAGATATTGGATGTTGATGTTGCTATGATCGACGGGAGCTGGATTGGAAGACGTACCTACATTCCGGTTGTAGCTGCCTCTTGTTCATGGTAGCCTTAGATTTATAAAAATCTGTTTGTGTACATTTCGAACAAATGATGTATTTATTTCATACCAGCTTTGTAAATTCTAATCTTAGAAGCTCATGATTTGTATTACCAGTCCTTGGGAAATTCTTCTATAAAAGAAGTTATATTTTCATTTCTTTTCTTAATAAATCTCATTTAAACTAGATAGTTGTTAAATGGCTTACCTGACGGGTTGGGTTAGGTGCCATCATGACTAGGTAAATTTTGGGTCGTGACACAAGGACGACCACGTCAGGGGAGGTCTCCCCGACTTAATGGTCGGCTGCGTAGAAGAAAGAGCATCTTTTTGGGGAACGGTCTTGGAAGTCTTTACCATTATTTATCTAGATAAAAAGATTCGAAGTTATGATGGAGAATGAAGAGATCAAGGGTGAGAACTTGCTAAGAAAATCAAGCACACCGGCTTAGGTGAAGGGTAAAAGAAAGGTTGCAATTTGAAGAATGAAGGTAAGAATACTGAAGAATGAAGGATGGCAATAATATTTCGAAGGATCGAAGCTTGGTTCAAAGTAAAAAATGAACGAAAGAGGGATACTTATAGGGGCTTCGTGCTGTTTCACATCCAAGAGCGACATGCCGATGGCTTACACGCATTGGGGGTCATTATGACGTGACTGAGGGGATGTTTCAGTTTCTTTGTCATTTTGTCGCAACGAGTTGAAGAATAGATCCGAGAACTCATGTTGTTCCTCGTCGTTTCCGTAAAACATACTCTCTGAGAAATGAGGGAACTATATATATACGGGTGAAATCGGACCCATGCGACGGCCTGGTCTCCGATAAATAAATCAAGTAAGGGATGTGATGACAAGGAGACGAAATCGAAGTAAGGGACTCATCGAGAAAGGTTCCGAGGGAACGACGCCCGCCCTCGATAATATCGGGGTCGTGATCCCGGTATCGATCCAACTCTTGGAAGACTTCAGAGAGCAATATCGGGCGACAGAACATGATTACCAGGAGGCCATGATATCCGTGACCAGACAGGGTATCGTGGCATGGATCTCGGCACGTACCGACGGTGTCACAACCCAATTTCCCTATATGCCGTGATGGCACCCAACATCGCCGCTAGGCAAGCCAACGGAGAACAAACCATGTACATATTCTTTTAACATTTTGATATAGTTGATTTTAATTTATTAAATAAGAAAGAGATGGGAAATTTAAAAAAATAAAGCGCAACCAATTATAAGATCAAGTGTGGTAAAATAACTACTCAAAAGCCATTAAGTGTCTACTAGCAAACATCCCAAGACCTGGCGTCACGAGTGTATGCGCAACTAGTAGAATATACAAAACACTAAGCTAATGTCTGAAATAAAGAAGACAGATAGTAAATACAAAAAAAAGACTTCGGGTGCTGCAGAATGGGCTGGGAAGGCAGCTCATCTCTAAGTCTCGGAGTATCAAGAGTGCGCGTCGGGCTGATAACCAGATGCACCTGCCTCAGATCCTGCACGGTTAGTGCAGAAGTGTAGTGTGAATACATAAACAATATGTACCCAGTAAGTATCAAGTCTAACCTCGAAGAAGTAGTGACGAGGGGCCATCTTCGACACTTACTATGAGCTAACAATAAAAATACCGAAAACTCTAAATAAGCATGAGTTATGTAAATAATAATAATAAAACTCAAAACATGCAGTGAATAAATAATTCCTTCACTAATGGCAAATCTCAAGTCATGTTCCATCGTTAAATAATTGCAACCTCTCAACCCAATAAAAACTATATCAAGTATAATTAGGCTCCAATTGTTATTACGCACGATTTAATATATATATATATATATATATATATATATATATAAACTGTGTGCNATATGTAAACTGTGTGCACTGCCGAGAGTCGAACGACACTAACCATAGATGCTTCTATTAACCTGCTGAGGAGAACGGCCCGCTCCCATGAGAGTAGAGCAATTTACCTCGCCTGCGGAAATAATTGTGACGCGAGTGAACATAGATTTCTCAAAGTTATTATAAATTTGTTCAATTCTTCCCAAACATAAGAAATCCAAACTCGGGATTTTAAATCTAAAAATCCTTAATCTCGGTTCTATGTAAGAGAATTAACAAGCATAACCAACATAACAGTGCAACAAGGCATGATGTGAACCTAAGACTACCCGAAAATCACATGGAATATATCTACACACGGACTCTTATCACCTAGTGCGTACGTAGCTCCCCACACAAACAAGTTACAACAAAAATACACCTAAGGGGATGAGTTCCCTCTTACAAGATTAGGCAAGAGACTTACCTCGTTATCAAGCTCACTTCCGATCCTCAAATTCGTTCTAAAGCCTCAACTCGGTGCCAAACGACTCGGAGCTAGTCAAATGTTATATAATTTAGTCAATACATGTTCAAAAGTTCATAATTTAACTATTAGAGTAACTACCCAACCCAAATGGGAAGATTCCTAAAATTTAACCCCGGGCCCACGTGCCCAGATTTTGGGATTTTTCGAAGACAATCACTACCCATAACCTTACGAACTCAAATATATAATTTTCATCCCATTCCATAATCATTTTCGTGGTTAAATTTTATTTTTAGCAAAACCTGGGTTTTTCATCTAAACCCATGATTTTCAAAATTTTACAAGTTAAAATCTACCCATGATCTATGTTTTAAACTCATATTGTATAGAAATCACTTACATCAAAGAGCTAGGTGAAAACCCCTCTCCAAAGGCTCCAAAATCGCCCAAGGAATGAAAGAAATGAGTCAAAAATGGTTTAACTCCCGAGTTAAATGAACCTCACTGCCCAGCGATTTTTGCACCTGCGATGACACTGCCGCACCTGCGGTTCTGCTTCTGCGAACAAAACCACGCAGGTGCGGACCACGCCCAGGTCGACCTCGTCCGCTTCTACAACCAACAGCTCGCATCTGCGAGCCCGCTTATGCGGCGAGCGCATCGCACCTGCGACCCTATACTGCGATCTCCTTCTTCGCACATGTGCCTCCACAGGTGCGGTCCCTGCCTCGCTTCTGCAATCGCTAGGGTGCTTCTGTGGCTGCTGGCTCACTTCTATGAGCTCGCACCTGCGACTGTCCCTCTGCACGTGCGATTGCACCAGAAGCTAGGTGCTTCAGCTATCTAACTAAGTTCAAATGACTTCCGCGCATCGTTCGAATGTCATCCGGGGCCCCCGAGGTCCCGCCCAAATGTACCAGCAAGTTTGAAATCATAAAACGGACTAGCTCGCACCCTCGGAACGTAGATAACAACATTAAAACTAAGAATCGTACGCCAAAACAAATAGAATTAACTTATGAACTTCAAGTTCTTCCAACTTACTACGAACGCGCCGAATCATACTTAAACTACTAATAATAACTCCAAATTTTGTGTGCAAGTTTTTAATCACCATACAAAACTATTTCCAAGCTCGAAATCCCAATTGGACCTCGATAACCCCAAATCCTACTTCAAACCAAATTTAAAGAACTTTAAAACCTTCAATGTGCCAACTTTCAATATTAAGCGTCGAAACGCTCCCGGCTCATCCAAATCCCGATCTGATCATACGCCCAAGTCCAAAATCATCCTATGAACCTATTAGAACCGTCAAATCCCGGTTCCTAGGTAATTTACTCAAAATGTTGACTCAAGTCGAACTTAGCCCTTTTTAGCCAACCTTAAGGAACCAAGTGTTCCAATTTCAACCTGAACCCTTTCATATCTCGAACTAACCATCCCCGCAAGTCATAAAATAGTAAAATCACATACGAGGAGTCTTATTTAAGGGAACAGAGATCTAGAAAGTAAAAAGACTGGTTGGGTCGTTACATTCTCCACCTCTTAAACAATCGTTCGCATTCGAATGGGTCTAGAATCATTCCTGGAGTGCCGAATAAGTGTAGATATCTGCTCCGTATATCCTCCTTGGCCTCCTAAGTCGCCTCTTCGACTGGGAGGCCCCTCCACTGAACTTTTACCGCAAAAATCTTCTTGGACCTCAACTGCCGAACCTGCCTATCGACAATGGCAATTGGCTCCTCCTCATAACCCAGGCTCTCATCTAGCTGAACAGTGCTGAAGTCTAACACATGCGACATGTCGGCATGATACCTATGGAGCATAGACATGTGGAACACCGCATGAACTCCTGATATATTGGGAGGCAAAGCAATCTCATAATCAACCTCCCCAACTCATCTCAACACCTCAAATAGACCTATAAACCTTGGGCTCAACTTGCCCTTTTTCCCGAACCTCATAATTCCCTTCATCGGTGATACCTTCAAGAGAACTTTCTCACCCACCATAAATGATAAATCACCCACCTTCTAATCCGTGTAACTCTTCTATCTGGACTGTGATGTGCGAAGTCACTCCTGAATCAACTTTACCTTTTCCAAGCCATCCTTTACCAAATCAGTACCATATAGCTTAGCCTCTCCGAGCTCAAACCATCCGATGAGTGAACGACATCGCTGACCATACAAAGCCTCAAATGGAGCCATCTCGATGCTTGTTGTATGCAAACTCAACGAGAGGCAAGAATTGATCATACTGCCCTCCGAAGTCAATCACAGATGCCCTAAGCATATCCTCCAAGATCTAGACTGTCTGCTCCGACTGCCCGTCGGTCTGCGTATGAAAGGATGTGTTGAGTTCTACCCGGGTCCCAACTCACTCTGTACTGCCCTCCAGTAATGCGAAATAAACTGAGGGCCTCTATCTGATATGATGGAAAGAAGCATCCCATACAACCGAACAATCTCCTGAATATAAATCTGGGCCAACCTCTCTAAAGAATACGTGGTCACAACCGGAATGAAGTGTGCCGACTTGATCAACCTGTCAACAATGACCCAAACTGCATCAAACTTCAGCAAGGTCCGCGACAACCCAACTACGAAGTCCATAGTAATGCACTCCCATTTCCACTCAGGTATAGTCATCTGCTGGAGTAAGCCACCTGGCCATTGATGCTCATATTTGACCTGCTGGAAATTTAGGCACCTCACTACATGCCCAACTATGGCCTTCTTCATCCGCAGCCACCAATAATGCTACCTCAGGTCGCTATACAACTTCATAGCACCTGGATAAATAGAATACCGAGAACTGTGTGCCTCCTCTAGGATCTTCTCCCTCAAGCCATCAACATTTGGAACACATAGGCGACCCTGGATCACAGAACACCATCCTTGCCAATAGTAACTTCCTTGGCACCACCCTATAGTACCGTCTCTCTGAAAACCAACAAGTGCGGATCATCGAACTGGCGAGCCTTGATCTGCTCGAATAGTGAAGACTGAGCGACGACACATGCAAGAACTCGGTTGTGCCTCTAAAATATCCAACCTCACAAGTCTGTTAGCCAAGGACTGAATTTCCAAAGCTAGTGGCCTCTCCTCTGCTGAAATGAAGGCCAAACTACCCATACTCTCCGCCTTTCTGCTCAAGGCATACGTAACTATATTCGCCTTGCTCGGATGATAAAGGATAGTGATATCATAGTCTTTTAGTAACTCAAGCCACCTGCACTGCCTCAAATTGAGATCCTTCTGCTTGAACAAATGCTGCAAGCTGCGATGATCAGTGTAAACCTCACAGGACACCCCATAAAGATAATGCCTCCAGATCTTAAGAGCATGAACAATCGTGGGCAATTCCAAATATTATACAGGCTGATTCTTCTCGTGGGTCTTCAGCTAAAGTGAAGCATATGCAATAACTCGCCCCTCCTGCATCAATACACAACCCAAACCAACGCGTGAAACGTCGCAATACACACTGTACATCCCTGAAATGAAAGGCAGCACTAACACCGGTGCTGAAGTCAAGGTGCCCTTGAGCTTCTGAAAGCTCGCCTCATAATCATCGGACCATCGGAACGGAGCACCCTTCTGGGTCAATCTAGTGAAATGTGATGCAATAGATGAGAAGCCCTCCACAAACCGGTGATAATAACCTGTTAACCACAAGAATCTCCTGATCTCGATCGTTATGGTGGGACGAGGCCAACTTTGAACTGCCTCAATCTTCTTGGGATCAAACTTAATACCCTCGCATGATACAACATGCCCCAAGAATGCCACATAATCTAACCAGAACTCACATTTGGAGAACTTAATAGTTTCTGTTCCCACAAGGTCTAAAGCACGACTCTCAAATGTTGCTCGTGCTCCTCCATGCTGCGCGAGTAGATCAAAATATCATCAATGAATACAATGACAAACGAATCAATATGTGTCCTGAACACCCGGTTCATCAAATACATAAATGTCGCCAGAGCGTTAGTCAAGCTGAACGACATCACTAGAAACTCATAATGGCCATATCTAGTCTGGAAAGCCGTCTTCGGAACATCCGAATCCCGAATCTTCAATTGATGGTACCCCGATCTCAAGTCGATCTTAGAGAACACTCTGACACCCTGCAACTGGTCAAATAAATCATCAATACGCGGTAACGGGTACTTATTTTTAATGGTAACTTTGCTCAATTGGAAGTAATTAATGCACATCTGCATAGTCCCGTCTTCTTCTTCATAAATAACACTGGTGCACCCCAAGGTGATACACTCGGCCTGATGAACCCCTTTGCTAGAAACTCCTCAAGCTGTTCTTTCAATTCCTTTAACTCTCTCGGAGCCATGCGGTACGACAAAATAAAAATAGGTTAGGTGCCTGGAGCCAAATCAATACAGAAATCAATATAACGATCTTGTGGCATGCCTAAAAGATTAGAAGGAAACACATCGGAGAACTCCCGAACAACAGGCACTGAATCAATCGCCGGAGTCTTTGTAGTAGTATTCCAGACATAAGCCAGATAAGCCAAGTAACCCTTCTTGACCATATGTCGAGCCTTCAGAAAAGAAATAACCTGACTAGATGTACTGACAGACGAACCCTTCCACTCCAATCTAGGCAACACTGGCATTGCCAAGGTAACAGTCTTGGATGGCAATCAAGGATGGCGTGATATGGAGACAACCAGTCCATGCCCAGGTCATATCGAGCAACAGAAGATCCGCTCTAGTCTCATAACCACATAAAGTAATGCAGGACCAATAGATCCGATCCACAACAACAGAATCCCCACATGAGTGAATACATAAACAGGAGTACATAAGGACTCACGAGAAACACCCAGGAAATGAGAAAACAGAGATGAAACATATGAATACATAGACCTTGGGTCAAATAGTACAGAAGCATCCCTACCGCAGATAGATATAATACATGTGATCACGACATCTGAGGCCACTGCATCTGGTCTGGCCGGCAAAGCATAGAACCTAGCTGGAGTGCCACCTAGTTGGCCTCTTCCTGACTGGCCTCCACCCCTAGGACGACCCCTACCCACCTGCCCTCCGCCTGTGGGTGGCCGGACGGCTGCCGCGGCAGCTGGTGCTGTCATCATAGGCTGATGACCCTGTTGTACCACTTTGCCCCGAAGTTTGGGACGAAATCTCTTTATGTGGCCAGGATCCCCGCACTCATAACAACCACTAGGAATGGCGGACTGCTGACCAGAAGTCTGACCCTGATGGCCTCAATACCCACTGGCAGAACCCTGAATAGCTGGTGGCTGGTAGGAACTCTTTGGCATAGCTCTGAAATAGGGCCGCACTGAAGCACCCCGAGGAGACGGCGGTGCTGGATATGTGGTCCTGCTAGGCTGCCTTCTCCCAAACTGACCTCGGCTCCGCTGATGGACACCCTCGATCCTCTGAGCTATCTCCACAACTAGCTCGTAAGAAGTCCCCATCTCAACCTCTCGGGACATGGTGTCTTGAATACCAAAGTACAAACCTGCAACAAACCTCTGCACTCTCTCTGCATCGGTAGGAAGTATCATAAGTGCATGGCGAGACAACTCAGAGAACCTCACCTCATAGTCGATCACTGACATCCGACCTTGCTGGAGTTGCTCGAACTGAAATTGCAACTCTTCCCTCTGAGAGAGTGGAATATACTTGTCCAGGAAGAGGCGTGTGAACTGATCCTAAGTCATGGGAGGAGAACTTGCTGGTCTACCGAGAAGATATGACTGCCACCACCTACGGGCCCTGCCCTACAACTAGAAAGTAGTAAAGTCCACCCCATGGGACTCCAATATCTTCATGTTGTGCATTTTGTCCCTGCACCGATCAATAAAGTCCTGGGGGTCTTCATGTCGCTCACCTCCAAAAATAGGAGGGTGTAGTTTGGTCCATCTGTCCAATAGCTTATGTGGCTCGCCGGCCACAGCTGGTCTGGGCCCATGTATAACTACCGCCACTGGCTGGGCTCCACCCACGGGTAGTGCTCCCGGGATCTCATATACGGTAGTTGCATGCCCAAGAGCCTGAGCGGTAGGGGTCTGTGCTCCCCCTCCCGATTGTGATGTAGTTGGGTCCGCTGGAAATAAACCAGCCCGAGTCATAGTATCCATGAATCGTAGCATACGACCTATGACCTCCTGGAATCCCAGTGCGGACATGAATTCCACCGGGGTTGTCCCTACTGCAGGCACCTCACCTTGCTCCTCAATAATAAGATCCTCTAATGGATTCACTGGTGGTGTGACTGGAGCAACTCCTGGATGCTCTCGTCCTCTACTACGAGCTGGAGCCCTCCCTCGGCCTCTAGCAACAGGGGGAGCAGCTTCTCCATGGTCTGAAATATCTGTTGCGCGCGTTCTCACCATCTGTGAGAGAATGAGAGAAAGATACGTAGTACAACATCAATTGCACGATAGGAGATGAAGAAAGATTAGTTTCCTAACAACCTATAACCCCTCGAAGATATGTATGGATGTCTCTGCACCGATCCACAAGACTCTATTAGGTCTGCTCATAACTCATGAGACCTACGTGAACCTAGTGCTCTGATACCATGTTGTCACGACCCAATTTCCCTATAAGTCGTGATGGCGTCCAACGTCGCCGCTAGGCAAGCCAACGGAGAACTAACCATGTACCTATTCTTTTAACATTTTGATATAGTTGATTTTAAATTATTAAATAAGGAAGAGATGGAAAATTTAATAAAATAAAGCGCAGCCAACTATAAGATCAAGTGTGGTAAAACAACTACCCAAAAGCCATTAAGTGTCTACTAGCAAAAATCCCAAGACCTGGCGTCACAAGTGTATGAGCTACTAGTAGAATATACAAAACACTAAGCTAATGTCTGAAATAAAGAAGACAGATAGTAAATACAACAGAAAGACTTCGGGTGCTGCATAACAGGCTCGGAAGACAGCTCACCGCTAAGTCTCAGAGTATCAAGAGTGCACGTCGGGCTGATAACTAGATGCACCTGCCTCAGATCCTGCACGGTTAGTGCAGAAATATAGCATGAGTACATAAACAATATGTACCCAGTAAGTATCAAGTTTAACCTCGAAGAAGTAGTGACGAGGGGTCGGTTTCGACACTTACTATGGGCTAACAATAAAAATACCGAAAACTCTAAATAAGTACGAGTTATGTAAATAATAATAATAAAACTCAAAACATGCAGTCAATAAATAATTCCTTCACTAATGGTAAATCTCAAGTCATGTTCCATCGTTAAATAATTGTAACTTCTCAAGCCAATAAAAACAATATCAAGTATAATTAGAATCCAAGTGTTAATACGCACGATTTATGCCGAGGTCGTACGACCTGATCCATATATATATATATATATTGTGTGCATTGCCGAAGGTCGAACGGCACGAACCATAGATGCATATATTAACCTGCCGAGGTAAACGGTCCGCTCCCATGAGAGTAGAGGAATTTACCTCGCTCGTGGAAATACTTGCGACGCGAGTGAACATAGATTTCTCAAAGTTATTATAAAATTTGTTTAATTCTTCCCAAACATAAGAAATCCAAACTGGGGATTTTAAATGTAAAAATCCTTAATCTCGGTTCTATGTAAGAGAATTAACAAGCGTAACCAACATAACAGTGCAACAAAGCATGATGTGAACCTAAGTCTATCCGAACATCACATGGAATATAGCTACGCATGGATTCTCGTCACCTAGTGCGTACGTAGCTCCCCACACAAACAATTTACAACAAAAATACACCTAAGGGGATGAGTTCCCTCTTACAAGGTTAGGCAAGAGACTTACCTCATTCTCAAGCTCACTTCCGATCCTCAAATTCGTTCTAATTCTCAACTCGGTGCCAAACGACTCAGAACTAGTCGAATGTTATATAATTTAGTCAATACATGTTCAAAAATTCATAATTTAACTATTAGAGTAATTACCCAACCCAAATTGGAAGATTCTTAAAATTCACCCTCCGACCCACGTGCCCGGATTCTGGAAATTTTCGAAGAAAATCGTTACCCATAACCTTACTAACTCAAATATATAATTTTCATCTCATTCCATAATCATTTTCGTGGTTAAATTCTAATTTTATCAAAACCTAAATTTTTCATCTAAACCCATGATTTTAACAATTTTACATGTTAAAATCTACCCATAATCTATTTTTAAACTCATATTGTATAGAAATCACTTATCTCAAAGTGCTAGGTGAAAACCCCTCTCCAAATGCTCCAAAATCGCCCAAAGAATGAAAGAAATTAGTCAAAAATGGTTTAACTCCCGACTTAAATGAACCTCATTGCCCAGCGATTTTTCGCACCTGCGACGACACTGCCGCACTTGCGGTTCCACTTCTACGACCAACGGCTCGCATCTGCGAGTCCGCTTCTGCGGCAAGCGTGTCGCACCTGCGACCCTATTCCGCTTCTGCGATTGCCTTCTTCGTACCTGTGCCTCCACAGGTGCGGTCCCTGCCTCGCTTCTGCGATCACTGGGCAGCCTACGCTGGGCCGCTTCTGCGGTTACTGGCTCACTTCTGCGAGCTCGCACCTGCGGCTGGCCCTCCGCAGGTGCGATTGCACCAGAAGCTAGGTGCTTCAGCTATCCAACTAAGGCCAAATGACTTCCGTGCATCGTCCGAACGGCATCCGGGGTTCCCGAGGCCCCGCCCAAACGTACCAACAAGTTTGAAATCATAAAACGGACTCGCTCTCACCCTCGGAACGCAGATAACAACATTAAAACTAAGAATCATACGCCAAAAATAATTGAATCAACTTATGAACTTCAAGTTCTTCCAACTTACGCCGAACGCACCGAATCATACTTAAACTACTCAGAATGACTCCAAATTTGCGTGCAAGTCTTAAATCACCATTCTGAACTATTTCCATGCTCGGAATCCCAATTGGACCTCGATAACACCAAATCCTACTTCAAAACTTTCAATGTGCCAACTTCCAATATTAAGCGCCGAAATGCTCGCTGGTCATCCAAAACCTGATCCAAACATACGCCCAAGTCCAAAATCATCATACGAACCTATTGGAACTGTCAAATCCCGGTTCCGGTGTCGTTTACTCAAAACGTTGATTCAAGTCAAACTTAGCCCTTTTTAGCCAACCTTAAGGAACAAAGTGTTCCGATTTCAACCTGAACCTTTCCAAATCCCGAACTAACCATCCCTGCAAGTCATAAAATAATAAAAGTACATGCGGGGAGTCTTATTTAGGGGAACGGGGATCTAGAAAGCAAAACGTCGGGTCGTTACAGGCGAAAATTCAATGATTAGTTAAACGGAAGATTTTTTATCTTTTATGGAATTGTACCTAGAATATGACTCCCCTACTATATAAAGTGAGATCTGATTATTCATTGAACATATTGTAACACGCATACCAAGGCAATACAATACACTATTACTTTTTCTGTTATTCAAAGCTCTTATGTTAGTTGATCAGTGTTTCATTATTATAAGTCGGGGATCGAAGACAGATACCTCACTGAGGCTGCCCTCGAGTCCAGAATAATCCCCCCTTATTATCAAGCGGTTTGATAATCTATAACATCTTTTATCTGTTTATTCTAGCAATCTTTACCGTTTGTATTGAATAAATCCACGTATCCTTAAAATTACTTACAAATTTAATTGTTATCCGTTTTTTAGGGTAAACACTTCTCTACATCGTTTATGAAAGTTAGCTTCGTAAATGACATATTCAAAACTCTAAAGCACATAAAATAGTTGAAGAAAATATGGAGTACAACATTGTTATCTTTCAGTAAGTAAAAAAATTATTCCCAAATCTTTTCTTAACATAATTTCAGGACTAAAGTGTGAGCAATTCCAAATCCTATTGAACCAAACTTCTGAAGAACTGACATCTCCAAAGTGCACTCTGAAGGCAATAAATGAGCTGTAAACATTCAGAAGAGCAGAGCCATAAACTAGGACTCTTTGTATCTACAACTACCCACAATCGTATACTTCCTCAGCAGGAAACAAATGTTTTGTACAGTTCTTAGGCAAGTTTGAAGAACATGTAAATGCCTCGTGAAATTAACCCCAACAGCTGACATGCTGCAACGTATTATCCTGAGGTCCTACAACAAGTTGCAGTGGATAAAGCAATGGCTTGTATTCAACAATTATGATGAATACCACTAGTTTGTACCATCTTACAGACTATTAAGTAATCATTCTACCTAATTACCATAATTCGAATATCACCTACGGGTTCATTGACTCAATAGAAGTTCATTTAAGAAGTTTATTTCAAAAAACATCTAAGACAGTAACATTAAATTGAGTTTGCTCCATAAAGATATAGTAGTTCTTTCACCTTTTCATACTGTTATCGTCTTACAGATTACAAACCCATGCACGATTATAATTCTATCTTCCACAAAGGTACGTATAATCGTTCTTCTAAGTCCTCCCCTTACTTTGCATGCGACACGTGGGTTCGCACAGTCCTCACCTGGACATGCATGCCAGAGTCAGTATGTTTTACAGCACAAGACGATGATGGTACAGTGGAGTTGGTCCAAAGTGACTTTCATGTCAAAAATGCAATATAGACATGCCAAAGGCATCAGAGATACAAGAAGTTTTAGGCAGTACCGGTGGCTCAGACCTTAAGAAAATGGCAACAACAGAACCAGAAGCCGTCCCAGATCGGTTGCAGATAAAGTCTCCTGCAGCCAATGTAGTCCATTGAGCATGGAAGCAACATCCTCAGTAGTCACATATATCCAGGTTCACCTGAGCATATGGACAACCTCCAAAGCCTGATACAAAGGAACCCACTATGACTCAGCGAAGACAAATACTATTGGCAAATCGACAATTATGTTGTACATCATTTAAGTCTAAAAGCAAATATAAGCATATACTCCGCATCGAAAGATTGTCTTACAAGTTTGAATATGACCTAACATGGATTAACAAGATGTTAACTCATATACGACAATAATATAAATGCAAGATGTGCAAGGATAAAATATCATTGAAAGATTATTTTGCAAAAGCTCTCCAGAAGCACTCCTCTTATCCCTAAACTTCTATTATTACTTGGTGCTGCCTTTGTTTTGGTTTTCTGATTGCATTATTTAGTGTTAGTTTTGTATTTTCGCTTCGGTTGTCAGATTGGTTTGCTTATTATTGCCCCTCCCTTTTTTCCTTCCTGAGCCGAGGGTCTACCGGAAACAGCTTCTGCCTTCTTAAAGGCAGGAATAAGGTCTGCGTACACTCTACCCTCCTCATACCCCACTTGTGGGAATATTCATACCCTGTATGTTGTTGTTGTTTGTCTCCAGAAGCACTCCATAAACAACAAATTGTTGATTATGCCATTAGGACACACAAAGGTCACTTTCTCAAAACAAGTAGCGTAACAACATGTCACGCTGTATTATCTTTACTTTATCAAAACAAGCTACAACAGAAACAAGCAATTTTATAAGTTCTTGATTCATTCATTAGGTAAAATTTTCTTCTCGTTATTCAGTCCATCTGTTGAGCCAACTTCTACTATTATTCAGGAATCAGAGTTAAATCCCACGAATTGCATTACTATTTATATGCTTCCACATTACTAGGATAGTAATTTGTGGAATCTTAAGGAACTTAAATGACAAGGATTTCAGGAAAGACTATGCCTTCACACAACATAGATCAGCAATTCTACAGATCAAATAAGTCAAGGAACCTAAATACTCCAATATTGACAAACATTAACAAACAGCAGTTACCATGTTTTAACATCCTTTGCATGCCATAGGTGCTATAATAACAATTAAGAATACAAAAGAACCACATCTTGTTCGAACAACCCCAAGAGCTTGATTAAAGACCCTCCTTTTTCATCTTTGCCATAGGAATCCCCCCCCCCCCCCCCCTACAATGTCCTCGTTGTAAGGAAGTATGTCATTATTAGCGAAAAGGGGGGGAGAAAGTTGTATTAATTGACATATTTGATCCCATCACACCCTTCTGTTTTCTCATTTCAGTGACATCCTCACTTAGAAAACACCTCTTGTTTCTTGACGGGGCAACTGTTCATGAACATAATCAGCTTAGGTAAGTTATATATGAATAACTACAGTGAAACACTTAAATATTTGGAACTAACCATTTGTTATATCACATAAAGGAGGACCTCCTTTTTCTTTTTCGATTCCATTCCCTCTGACATATGCGGGATAAACATTCTTCGTAGAATGTCATTTTTTACTATTCTAGCACAAAGTAATGAAAAGTACAAAATAAAGCCAATATAATGAAACATATACGTATATGATAAGTAATATAAAACGACTCTAAACAGAGTCTTGTCTACCATTCTAGTACAAAATAAAGCCAATATAATTTTTGGCTAAAGAAGAATTCGAAGTCCAAGCAACTAATTTAGTGATGAAAGAATGCATCACGATGTGACTTCGAGAAACCTATTTTCTTTAGTCCAAGATAATTATTTGTTAAGAGCTCTAAACATACTCCAAAATTAGTAGTAATTGACATGGTGGCTTATAATCTACGATGATTAGGTCATGGCCTTCGTAAGTAAATCTGCGATACATGGATTGAAACTCCAAAATGTGTATTTTAACTGATTCTTTTTCAACAATGATATATCTACCATAATTATATTATATATAAATAAGGTTAAATACAGCAAAGCTAAAGTTCATACCATTGTTGTCAAAGAAATTTATAATTCTCCATCCATACTGTCTTTTCAGCAAATAGTCTTTTCATAAACTATCTAATGCAATTCCTTCATAATCTCCAGTAACATTCCAACTCTGTTAGTTCCCAGACATGAAAATTTCTTCTAAACTGAAAATTACAGCAACTACTACCTCAAACATCAGCAATTAGACAACTTCTATTGACTCCTATGCTGTATAAATCAAGAAAGGAAGCAACTAAGGTAGTTTCCCAATACCATATATCTAAACAAAAACTAATTCTTCTAAATCACCAAGTTTTAGCCTGATAAACTCCTAAAAATACCCCCTGGACTATCAATAAACTTCCTCATAAATTTAGAATAACTTATTATTGCTGATAATTAATTGTAGAATAATTTGTGGGAGTATAATCAACAGAAGACTAAAAGCCACATTCCATACCTGAGCCATGATAGAAGAATCTATCGTATAACCTACTAACCAAATCCATTTTACCATAGCAATTGTAACATTGATTGGAAAAAAAATGGTAAAAGTTTATAGCTTCCTAGCCACCGAAATATAAATCAATACATAAAAACTTTTGGATAATTGGCATGTGACTTTGTTGAATGCAAATTGGCATGTGACTTTGTTGAATGCAATAAAATAATCATAAATTGAAAATTAAGTCAACTTCCAATATTGATTACCAGGAGCAACGTTTATGTATTCATCTTCAGTTAAATATGTCTTACTCTTCAACGGCGATTCTCGATGACTAATATCAATCATCTTCGTCGTCTTCAGATCGGACGCAACTTTCTGTACAACACCGTAGTAATTCCAGTAGCCAACTCATCAGAAATAGAATAACTACGCTAAGAAATTATATGACTGATCCTGGAGGAGTTAGCTTCACGCACACTTCCTAATCTGCATTTATTCATGTTTATATTAGTTATAAAGTGTACAAACTGTACAAATCAGGAAAGGCAACATCTAAGGTAGTTTCCCGATACCATATATCTTATGAAAATCTAATTCTTCTAAATCACCAATATTTAGCCGTATAAACTCCTGAAAATCACCCCTAGACTATTAATAAACTTCCTCATAAAATTTAGAACAACTTATTATTGCTGATAATTAATCGTAGTATAATTGGTGGGAGTATAATCAACAGAAGACGAAAAGCCACGGTCCATACTTGAGCCACGATAGAAGAATCTATGGTATCACCTACTATCCCAATCCATTTTATCATAGCAGCTGTAGCATTGATCGATTTTTTTTTTTGAAAAGTTTATAGCTTTCTAACCACCGAAATATAAGTCAATCCATAAAAAAATTGGAAAATAGGCATGTGACTTTGTTGAATTTCAATAAAATAATCATAAAACCTCCAAAACTCTTGAAAATTAAGTCAACTTCCAATATTGATTGCCAGGAGAGAGCAACATTTATGTGTTCATCTCAGTTGAATATGTCTTACACTTCAATAATGATTCTCGATGACTATATCATTCATCTTCATCATCTTCAGATCAGATGCAACTTTTTGCAATTACATGTTTCTGAAGATGGAGTACACTACCCTTCAATTTCAAACTTTGTGTCTTGAACTAATTTTTGCGGATCTGAATTGCAATATGACCCGATAAGCTCACTATTGCGCAGTCATAGAGTTGTGCAGCCAGAGCGCAAGCAGCACGCAGTAGTGGTGTCATTTTCTTCAGAATGGCAACACAATGGTATATCCCAGAAATTAGGATAACCCTCAATAAACATCAGTGATTCAATAAGCCTTTTACCTCAATAGTGGCGTTATTTTCTTCAGAATGAAAGAAATGACACTGCTTTGGCATTTGCAAATCCATGTAGAATACAAATAAATGTTTTCGCCGAGCAAACAAACACATCAACCAGAATTAGCGTGATGGCGAGTGTTTGGAAATGTCAACAACTCCAAGCATTGAACTATCCATAGAATGTCATTATTAAAACTTTTTCTCAAAAACAAATTCCATAACATCTTCACTTCCCACTTTTTTATAGAAAGCCTAAATATCTTTCTTCTGTCTAATTAATATAAAAACTTCACTACTTAAAGGTAACCGGTTACAGTTAACAAGCTTCCCAGCGCTTCCAAGTCTCACGTGTCGACAGTTCCTCATTCTAATTTTGAAATAACTCAAAGAACAAGACAGCACCCTTGATCCATAAGAAATAATTTTTTTTGGCCACAGTTCTCCATCTCCGGCGTTAATGCCATATTCCTTTTGTTCCTCCTAAATTTTTGTATTTTTATTTTGTAAATCAAAACCAAAGTACCTCTTGAGCTTACTTTGCATTGGGCTATAACCCAAAGTAGAATCAAAGAAGGCAACAAGTGCTCCTTCTGGAAGGTTGGCATCAGCGATAAATTTTGCGGCACTACTTGTGTTATATTCCCTGGAGCAACATTACCAATTGATATGCCTGTAGTTTTCAGACCATTTCATCTCTATGAGGACTATCGAACAATTTCTGCTCCTTATTTTCCATGATTTCAGTAGCAGGAAATTCTAGTTCTAGAGTAGCCTTGCATTTTCTATCATTGTCATATGGTTCTTCCTCTTCATCCAAAAATAGCCCTTTCTGAGTAATATATAGATTTAAATGCTTCTATCACCTTGGACGTAAACTGCAAGGAACCAAATTTTAGTTGGTTGTATTTTGATCCTATGGTTTTTAGCACCATTCCTCTTTTCTTAATAATCGACTCAATTGCCTTGTCCTGCATCCTAGCTTGTTCTATAGCATGACTTAATGTAGAAGGTCGAAACAATTTTACGTACAGGTTGTAAGCCCTCTAATGAAACTAGATAAGAAATAAGCTTTATTCAAAGCAGGATTTTTAACCAACATTTGAGCTCTCCGTGTTTCAAATTCCTCTAAGTAATCATCAACTCTTCCCTTCTCAGTCAATTTATTAAAATTCCAAATGCATAGATAGACATTTAAAGTCTCAACATAGGAAATTTCTTGCTGACCTTAAAATTTGACCGTTGCAATACAGGCACCAGAGCACTACTATGCTGAAATTGAAACTAAAGAAAGAATGATTAAGTGCTCATATTCATAAATGTTTCAGATGATTCGTGAGTGAATTTTACAAGAACACTAATATCAGAATAAAAATTACACTAGGGCATAATATGCCTATCTCCGTCAACAAATTCTGGGCAAAAGATAAAAGAGGGACGAGGAAAACTTGAAATAGTTTACGAACCTCAAGAAATCTCGTGAGAGAGCATCGCCCCAGTCAAAAAAATTTGGACCATTTCTCGATTTGTGCGTGNCGCCGACCGGCAAAACATTTTTGGCATCGCAGTATCACCGCCGGCGAAGGAGTCAAAAAAATTTGGACCATTTCTCGATTTGTGCGTGTCATCCTTGCGCAGGGGCCATGCTAATCTTCTCTGTATCGTTCCAATTTTATCGGATGTCCCCGAAGGGACGAACTCCATTGTTGAGCTAAGGTTTTTATCGTGCCGTAAAGCTTCTTCTCTGTTCGATGAGGGAGAAAGAACGTACAAGTGTAAATACCGCTTTGAGTCCTAAAGTTAAGGAACTGAACAACTTCGTCCTATTTTAAGAACGTTTATTTCAACATCAACCCTTTATGTATCCATTCACTTGATAAAGTTCCCTCTGCACTTCTGAAGATGTCAAACTTACCCTCTTTTTCATACTTTTCTTTAACCAAAGATGTCGAGAGAAGTAATGATTCTGCAGAAGGTCATGAAATAATATTTGATAATGGGTGGTGGCCGAGGGTGAAACTATACTAGTGGAAGTGCGATCAACTAAACTCCATCGAAAAATTATATCATATGTATAAGTTAAATGTTATTGATTAGGGACATATATAGTATTAAGGTGACAGTTCAACTAAACCCATAACTTTTGATTGGGAACAAAATTAATTTATGTGTAAAAATCTATTAAATTGCAATAAATAGTAGATATTAACTCATACTTCTAAAAGTATAATGAGTTAAATACTAAAATTTTAAAGGTTAAAATCATAAAATTTAAATTCTGAATCTGCCTCAATTAGTTATAGAACATCCTTGACAAAGCTAGTCCAGTAGTGAAGGATGTTCAATATAATTTCAATGTTAAAGGTTTGAGTCTCCCAATTTACCATGGCTAAATACCTACATAGCATTTTAAACTTGACAACATTTGTAAATTAAACACTTCAACTTCTTTAACGATCAGATACGCACTTTACCTCGAAAAATGTGTTTCTTTTGAACACCTATGTCGACAAAGCTAAGAGTAGGGTGTACATAGGTCGGGTTGGTTCGTATTTTTTAATTATCAAATCAAATTAATGGTGTCGGATTTTTAAATTTATAAACCAAATCAACAAAGTCGAGTTTTTCAAACTCGATTTTCTTGGATTTTTCGGGATTTTTATCCGGTGAAGTCTTCATAGCATAAAATATGTAACGTGTGCTCCAAATATTTCTTAAGTCCTAATAAAATAAAACTATAATGTGTTTTTCAAGAAACTAACACAATAATATGAGATAAGTCATAGCATTATACTAAAATATTCAGTAACAAAAATAAAATAATAAAATTACATAAAATAAATATTGCTAATTAATAAGCCATAATAAAAATACATAATCTAAAAATGCTATATAGGTCATGCTAAAATAAGTATAGCTAATAAGTACTAATATTAATTACATAACTAAGCACTAAAGAAAAAGATAAACTAAGTTATGCATTTTCATTATAAACCAATGTAAAACTAAAATAATTATCCAACACTATCGTCATTCCTAGTATTGAATTGAATTTCTTTTGTTAGTATTAGTATTAAATTGAACTTTGTTTGAGTTACTACATTTATGGGCTGTAAAATGTTAAGTCTAAACTTGAAATAATACGTTAAAAGATAAAACTGTGAAAAAGTTTAAGAAATATTTATAAATTACATTACAATAAATATTTATATGTATAATATTTTTAAAAATTATATAAATGTACTATCGGGTTGGTTTGGTTTTGGTTTGACTTTTTTTAGTTAAAACCAAACTAAACCAATTATGGTCGGGTTTTATTTTCCAATACCAAACCATATCGGATATTTTTTCCCGATTTGACTCGAATTATTGAATTGGTGTGATTTATCAGTTTTTTGTTTGTACACCCCAAGCCAAGAGCATGAAATACACCTCCTATTGATGTGTTAAACCAGTTATTAAATAACATAGTATATTTTGAAAGAAAAAGAATTGATAAATATAACTAAAAAATATTTAAACAAAATACCACAAAAGAAAGAAAGAAAAAAAAAATGACAAACCTCGCCTCCACCCCTAGACTGTCTCTTCCCTTTCCCCCAACTAAGGGTGGCAAGTGGGCCAGTCCAGCTAGACCGGCTCGGGACCGCGGGCCAAACGGGCTAAACGGGCCAGGCCCGTTTGGCCCGTTTTTAGCGGGTCTGGGCCAGTCCTATGATTTGGGCCAGCCAGGCCCGGGACCATTTAGCCCGCCAGGGTCCGGGACTGGTCCCTTAGCGGGCCAAACGGTCCCAACGGCTATTTTTTAAAAAAATAAAAAATAAAAATAGTCGTTGGGCTGTCAAAAATAGTCGTTGGCTATTTATAAAATAGTCATTTACCCCCTCCCCCCAACTTTGTTTTAATCCCAAACTTTTTATAATTATACTTTTTCCCTATTTTCAACTATAAATACCCCATCATTCTTTCATTTTTTCTTACAAAATCATCAATCTATTACAATCTCTCTCTAATTTTCTTCTATAATTGCTACTATTGCTTACTTTATTGTTACAATTTGTGAAATAATTGTGAAGTTGGTGAATTGAAGTCTTCAACGATAATCAATTTTCAACAAGTTGTTCG
The DNA here is from genome assembly GCA_000715115.1 of Nicotiana otophora. Lineage (NCBI taxonomy): Eukaryota > Viridiplantae > Streptophyta > Magnoliopsida > Solanales > Solanaceae > Nicotiana > Nicotiana otophora. Next base: position 24,080 of record AWOL01S0023613.1, read on the forward strand.
TCAATTCGGTAAACTCGTTCCAACTCTTAAGTTTTAATATTATAATTTTGTTTGTTTTATTTATTTTNTATTCCAAAAAATAGCAAAAAAATATTGAGGTTGTTATAATTTGTGAAAAATTATGAAGTTGGTGAATTGAAGTCTTCAAATCTTCAATGATAATCAATTTTCAACAAGTTGTTCGTCAATTCGGTAAACTCGCTCCAACTCTTAAGTCTTAATATTATAGTTTTGTTTGTTTTATTTATTTGCTATAACTTGATTAATTAAGATGGCTTCCTTAAAAAAATTTTTTGGTAAAAATAAGGGAAAATCCAAGAGTGACGAATCTAGTGCTCAATTTGTTCCTCCTCCACTGCCCCGGGCTCCCCGAACCAAACTCCATATACGTCCTACACCTGCTATTCTTGATAGCGATAATAGTTTATTACAATTTACTGAAAGTCAATTTTGCCATAATATTAGAGCTGGTGAACAATTAGACCATGAATTAATGAATGCTCTTTATTCTAATCCAACTATTGATGAAAATGATGACGAGGAAATAGATTTTGATGAAACTCAACCGGATGATGATACACCAACTAGTCTTGCTCCTGATGCTAACCCAACGAGTGATAACCATGCTAATCCAAATGATGCCCCGTTTGATACTCATGTTACTACCCCTACTTTTTCTAGACAACCTAGCAAACGGACGGAAACATCTCCCGTTTGGCCATTTTTTACTCAACTAATTTCAGAAAATAAGGCTAAGTGTAAAACTTGTGGCACGGAGTTAGTTTTTAAATATTTTGGATCGCGAGAGGGGGAGGGGGGAACTTTAGCTAGACACATAATGAAACACCCTCAAGATAGAGTAAGATATCTTGGTCTGAAAGCTTTGGCCAAGGGGAAAAGTCTACCTACTCCTAGTCAGGTTGACCCTAGTACCGGTTCAAATCAATTTCAACCGGGAATTAACATTGTTACCGGTGGTATTTTATATTATGATCCAAAAAAAGATCGGGAAGAATTGGCAAAAATGGTTACTGTTATGTGCTTACCTTATAGTTTTCCTTCTAATCCACACTTTGTGCATTATATTAGAAAAATTTATAATCCTACTTATAAAGGTTTTCCTCGCACAACCGTAAAGAGTGATATTTATAAATATAAACATGAATATGAACAATATTTGCGCTATTTATTTACTCATATAAATTGTCGTCTTGCTATTACAACTGATATTGGTAGAAGTGGTAATGACTGTGATTACCTTACTGTTACCAGTCATTGGATTGATGAGCATTNTTCTGACCCTAACTTTGTGCATTATATTAGAAATTATTTTAATCCTACTTATAAAGGTTTTTCTCGCACAACCGTAAAGAGCGATATTTATAAATATATACATGAATATGAACAATATTTGCGCTATTTATTTACTCATATAAATTGTCGTCTTGCTATTACAACTGATATTGGTAGAAGTGGTAATGACTGTGATTACCTTACTGTTACCAGTCATTGGATTGATGAGCATTGGATAATGCAAAAGCGTATTATTGCTTATAGAATAATTAATTCACGTCACACAGGGCAGTTTATTTCTAGCACGATTGCGGATATTTGTAGATATTTTTGCATTAGTGATAAAATAATGTCAGTTTCAATGGATAATGCTACTAGTAACACAAATGTTGTAGCGTTGCTTACCACTACACTAAGTCCTGTATTTAGTAACATTTTTCATGTTAGATGTATTTGTCATATTTACCATTTAATTGTGGGTGATGGTATGCGAATTTTAAATGTTGAAATTGAAAAGGTTAAAATGGCTCTTAATTGGCTTTTTTATTCAAACCGTAGAAGTAGACTTAGAGAATATTTTAAAAGATACGATGAATTTGGCCTAAGAGAAAGAAAGGTTCCTAAACCTTGTCCAACTAGATGGAATTATATGTATTCAACATTTAATGCAAATGTAAGTGATGATGACGAGCACCTTACAAATGGGAATTGGGCTAATGTTAAAATACTTGTAGATTTTTTAGAAAAATTTCATATTGCTACAAATGAATTTTCTGGGCAATATTATCCTACTATTTCTAACTGTTTAGTTTATATTGCAGAACTTTCAAATTTGTTTATTTCAAAGGGTGGGAAAATTTATAAACTTGCTGTTGATTCTATGAAAAAAAAGTTTAAAAAATATTTTGTCCCTATTCCCCCTATTTATGGTGTTTCTGCTTTGTTAAATCCTTGTATGAAATTAGGAGGTCCTCATTTTTTGTCTGAAACTGTTTATAATGGTTTAGCACTTAAATATGAGGAATTGTCTCAACTCCCGGAAACAATAGCCTCAATTAGAATAAATGCTCAAACTATTTTTAATACTTATCAAGTTGCATTAAATCATGCTAGACCAAATGTTCCAACTCATTCTTCTTCTGATTCGCAGTCATCTAAAAGAACTACGGGAGTAAGAGCACTTATTGCTTGGGCGGGGTTTAGGGCGATGACCAAGCTACTTTTCTGCCACCACCAACGGAAATTTCTCCGGACCTTGATAGATTTATGAAGTTTGTAAGAGATACCATGTAACTTATATGAACAAAAATTAGTATGTATTATGTAACTTATATTTTGGCACATCTTGATTAGTTTCTTTTTCTTCTCAATGGTGGTATTAACACGTTGTTGTGCTCATTTCATAGGGGGATGAAGACTAAGAAAGATATTGCCTTATTTTTTAATGCTATAATAAAATTACAAGGCATATCTCTTTACAATATTTTTGTCTTTAGACTTAGATATTATTTTTAACATCTTTTTGTCTCTAATTTCTATTTAATTTTTTTTAAAATCCGTTGGGCCCACTTAACCCCCAAACTTTTTATTCATTTAATATATATATACTATACTATACTATACTATATATACATCTTATATATAGTATATAAGATGTAT
>AWOL01S0023615.1:14832-28839 GCA_000715115.1 Nicotiana otophora
AACTTGATATCACGTTCTTGCCACGAGTATTCGACTCCAAATGGACCGAATCTATTCAAAACAGTACAATACCATCAATACGCGCTAATGGAATGAATCCCACAAGAAAAACTACAAAATTAGGCCAAAACCCGAAATTGGCTCAAACCTGGCCCCCGGGGCCCACGTCTCAAAACTCGAAAAAATTCACGAAACTAGAAAGATCATTCAATCACGAGTTTAACCATATCAAATTTACTAAAATCCGATACCAAATGGTCCTCCAATCCACAATTCAAACTTCCAAATCCCTAGTCTCCAACTTCCAATTTCTACCTTAAATACACATTAACTAGGTGAGAAAATACATGACAAGGAAAGATTATTGATCAAAAATAAGCACAAGGAACTTACCTCAAGAAATTCCTCGAAAATGCTCTAACCAATCGCCCCAACCCGAGTTTGCAAAGCCAAAAATGATAAAATTCGCGAAGCCCTTCGGTTTTAATCACTGCCCAGGTATTTCCGCACCTGCGGAACCTGGGCTCGCATATGCGGGTGCGCTTGTGCGGAGAACGTGCGTATCTGCGCAACTCACTTACCCCCTCAGCCTTCGCACCTGCTACAAAAGGGCCGCACCTGCGCGCGTGTGCCTGCGGACATCCCTTCCGCTTCTAAGCATCTTGCGCATTTGCGAACAGACTTGCGCATTTGCGGGCATCGCAGATGCGGAACTTCATCGCACCTGCGACCCCAGGGCAACTCTCGACTTCTCGCATCTACGCCTACAAGTCTCGCTTCTGCGAGGCCTCACCGGCGGACTCCCCACCGCTGGTGCAAAAACACCAGAACCAGCAAAAATCAGAAATCCTTCTAAGTCCAAGCTTTCACCCGTTAAGCATCCGAAACACACCCGAGGCCCCCGGGACCTCAACCAAACATACTAACCAATCCTAAATCACCATGCGAACTTAGTCGAGCTCTCAAATCCCATCAAACAACGCTAAAATAACGAATCACCCTCCAATTCAAAGTTTCAAACTTAAAGAACTTGAAACTTCAAAATTCTATAACCGATGTCGAAACCTATCAAATCACGTCCGATTAATCTCAAATTTTGCGCACAAGTCATAATCAACATTACGGACCTACTCCAACTTTCGGAATTGAAAAACGACCCCGATATCAAAAATTCCACTACCGGCCCAAAATTCCAAAATTTCGACTTTCGCCATTTCAAGCCTAGATGAGCTACGAACCTCTAAAATACAATCTGGATATGCTCCTAAACCCAAAATCACCTAACGGAGCTAACGGAACTGACAAAATTCTATTTCGGAGTCGTCTTCACACAGTTCCGACTACATCCAAAACCTAAGGCTTAAGCTATCATTTAGGGACTAAGTGTTCCAAAACACTCCGAAACTCAAAACCAATCATCCCGGCAAGTCACAATAGCAGAAAAGGATTTGGGGAAAGCAGTTAATAGGGGATCGAGTTTATTAGTCTCAAAATGATCGGTCGTGTCGTTACACCCTTGTTAGTCTAGAACTTGCCCCGTGTGTAAGTCGAAGCGAAATGATTAAGTCTTGTGAGTCTAGGAAATGATATAAGCATTTCTTTGATTGAACCTTGATTCTATTTGCCTACCACTGATAACATTATCCATAATCAACCATTTTGAGCCTATAGACCTTTTTTTTGGCATCCACATTACGAGTCAACCCCTATCTTGTTCTAAATCGTATTTTGTTCATCGTTTACCTCCGAAAGCACTTAAGTCGCTGAAAGAGTAAAGAAAGAGATTGGGTAGCCTTTGAGTGGAACTATAGAAAGTTCGACAAGGTGCACTTGTGGGTAAAAGCCTTACTAGCCGAAATTACTAAATTACGGAGAGTGTAAAAAAAATGTAAAAATGAATGACACCTCCCATATCTTTATCTGGGATATTGAGTATGTATATTTCATGTTCTTAATGAAAAATGGCTTAATTGTGTATGGTTTCATGGCAAAATATTGAATTGGTCATGACAAGAATGTACTTGAAAGCGTGGTGTATTAAAGTGCTTAAGAGGGTTAGTCACTATTTTTCTATATATATATCATACCCGTCCTTTAGCCTACATTACAACCTATAAAGTCCTACTTGATCCTAGATTTTACAAGCTTAAATTAGTCGAGTCTTACACTACTGGCAAGCATATGATACTAACTTGGGTGGCAGATGAGTTTCTTTGCGAGAGTCAGCGAATTCTTTCAATATGTGAGTCCTTGAATTCATATTTGAGTGTGCAGACTGATTACTCTCTTTGCTTTGTTGGTGAGGGCACATGCTTTACGACGGAGTGGTAAAGAACTCATATCTTTAGTTTGCACAAGAAGTGAGTCATAAAGAGGAATGTAGTGGAGTCAATTTTTGAGGCTAGGATGTTAGAAGAGTCACACAAATATTTTAATTAGTATTGCCATTGGTCTAATAACAAGAAAAAGTGCGAAGAGTGCTTATGTCGGATTTTAGGTATTGATATAAATCATTGTCATTGATACGATGCTTAAGTATGTCTTGAAATTGTGTTACTTGCCGATGTGATTAATTTTAAGTTGCTCGAGGACGAGCAAGAGTTTAAGTGTGGGGTGGTGATAAATGATGAAAAATGCATGATTTTTGGTATATCTCCATATCATTTTGTATGTGAGTTGTGGGATATTACATGTTTATAAACATAAAATATTCTCATTACATGTTTATTGTGTGTAGGAATGAGTTTGGATGGAAGTTGGCGAAAATATGTGATTTGATGCAAAAAAGAAGAAGTTAAGAGGCAAGAGATGGGAACGTGCCACAATTGGTGTATTGCATGAAAGTAGGCACGAAATGGCCTAGCGAATGAACAAAAAAACAGTGCAGTATGGAGGTTGGCACTGGACCTGGCACGCGAAAGAACAAAAAAGGAAAAAGAAATAACTGGGAGCGTGCTAGAAGTCGCACGTTGTTCTAATTCTAACACGCGACTCAGTGTGTCCTTTTCGAATTAGGAGAGATCAAGGGCACCCCACACCAACCCTAATTGATATAAATATATCATAAAATGTCCTTTTGAAGGGAGAGACACTACTTTGGGATAAAACAACATCCAAGGAGGCAAGAATACGTTAGGAGCAAGGAGGAAGAGTTAACTACGAGTTTTTCCCCTTCTTCCTACTTTTCATTGTTGGTTATGCCTTTTAGTATTGTAGTTTTTACATACTATTATGAGTATTTAATTTATTATCTAGAGTTTTGATGGAACCTTTTGGAGGATGAATTCTTGTTATGTTTTAATATAATTTAACCTTTGGATTTATCTACTTGTTCAACTACGTGCTTATTTCAGTTGATTGAATGGCCATCGATTGATTGTGCCTATTTATTATGTGTTGCTTGAGAAAGGATACATATTTAGGTGGTTGTTGAATAATGTCACTCCTAAGGTATATGAAAGATCAATACTATGGGTTTAACGGTAGGTTTAGAAATAACAAAGCCTTGACGTGGTCATAGTGAGCGGTTAGATAAAGCCAGCTAGCGTAGTTCGAGACAATATGTCTAGTAAATTGTTGTAGTTGCTCGAGAGAGAATTAGGGGTCCTAAAGTGCTCACGGTTAGTAGAGAATACGTAGGCAAAATTGTAGGAAATATAGCGGGAAGGATTCCGACAATTGAGGAAATCATAACTCTAGACCTGCTTAATCTTGTCTCCAACTTTTAGTATCTTAGTTGCTAATTTACTATTTTAATTTGTTAGTTAATTGGTTAGATATAAGAATCTTAATATTTATAGTTTAGGAATTGTTCGAGCTTGCTTTATTGGTGATATTGAATAGTTATAGCGAAACCTTAGTTTTCTGTGGGATTCGACTCCGGACTCTTAGACCGGATTATATTTACAGCGATCGCCTATCCTTTTTAAGACTAGAGTTGGGCGTGATTAATACTAAAGAATCTCAAGGTTATTATATGAAGAAGAATTTGGCAAAGCTCCGTACAAATATGGAAAAGAAGATATTGTGTTATGAAGCCATGGGAAAATAATAGTTCTCTATGAGATGCAAATCTATTCTATTCCGGGAAAAGATACGAGATATAGTGGAAGAATGAGAAGGGAGGAAACAAGCTGAAATACAAGGAAAGAATTATTAAGGAAGGAGTTGTTATCAAGATTCTTACACCATTCAATCAAGGTGTCAGATAAGGAAAGAAAATCATTCAGTGCAAGATTGGAAGGATACTCATCAATTTACCATATCCAAAGGAAAGCATCAAAAGCATCAACATTAAGGAAAACTCATATACTCTCCATATTCATACAAGTACTGGAGCTGCTAATTATGGAAACAAATAAAAGAGCAATGGTCAAATTTCCTTGGGTTATGCAATAGACAGAACAAGTTGAAAGAACTATAAGTATGCAAGCTCTATGAAGGAAGAAAGCACACAACCTTCTATACAATTGTCTATCCAACTACAAGTTCTTTATTTTACTCTTAACAAGCATTGTAATTCACTTTTAGTAGATTTACTGTGTACACAAAAGAGTGAAGAGAGACAAAAAAAATTGAAGAAGCAATGTGTCTTGAGAAGTTGTGTCATTGTTCGTTTCTTTGGTGATCGAGTGAAAATCAAAGGGTCGTTGTTGGCGAGCGAGTAAAAAACAACCCTTGTTCGTTGTTGGTGAGCGAGTGAAACCAGCCTTATAAACGTTGGTGGTGAACGTTAAAAATCACACAAACTATACTCAACCCAAACTACAAAGAGCTAAAGAGATAACCTCCTTGCAACCAAAGAGGACTAGATTAGGATACCACATTGGTTCCGAACTAGTATAAAATTCCTGGTGTCATTTACTTTATTGCTCTCATATTTTATTATATACCATTATTGTTTATTGAGATTAGTATTCACTACAAAAAAAATTAGAATTAGCTACAAACTTCGTCGATAAATCGCCTGTAGCTAGAAGAATTTTTTGATATTTTGTTGTTAATCCGTCGCTAAATGAGATTAGCGACGAATTTTTCTGTTTAGCTACAAAAATTTTCCGTCGCTAAAACCAATTTTTTTTAGTAGTGATTTGTTTAAATCGAAGTACTAACAGTATTATGCAGGCTGTCTCTGTGCTAGTCGACTAAAAGTTTAAAAGCCTACAATTCACCCCTTGTACTTCCAATTTGACCTGAGGTTTGACTTTGACCATTAACCAATGAACCAAAATTTATTTCTTTTAGTTAACACCTTTGAAACGTTGTTTGTAAGTTGACATGTAGAGGAGGTGCGGGGCGTGACACATTTTGAATAGCAAAATAGACATGAGATACGTACGTTAACTTCTTAATATCACGTGATTTATTAGCCTATACAATATCACAGATAATTTGAGGCTTTACTCCTTAAGTGCCCATTTGACTAAACCAGTATATCATATGATTGTGAAATACTATGAATAATGTGATATCTAATTTGGGAAGCCATGCATGTGGGAAAATGATCATATACTTGATTTACAAGTTACAGACATGATGCATTGAGTTTCCTATTTATATACGTCGTATACAAATAATACATAATTAATTGCTCAAATTATGCAAAGTTGTATGAAAAAACAAATTATAAGCGTGTAACAGCAAATTACGAACAAGTAAGGATTTTTATGACTTTTTTCTCAAAGTTTTGTAGAGAAGTTCAATTAGTAATTCAAAGCTTTATATTATTAAAATAAATAATTTATCAAATGTAGACCCAAAGTATTTTTTTTATGTGGCAAATCAAATGAGCGCTTATTTTATTTAATATTTTTTATGTATGAAAAATAGACCAGCTAGCGATTATTATATTTTAAGAATTAATACCCTAAATCTCTCTTGAATTATTCAAACTTTTGTTTGTTTCATACTTTAACTATTTCGTGTCCCAAAACTTCTTTTCATACTAAAATTCCCTCATTGGATTGTTTGAGGTGGGTTTGATACACTCCAAATTAATAAAAAACTGTCGCCTAACACGACATGTGGCTATTTAACTATTTAACTATCCCTAGTGTAAGAACCTGTTTAATATATGTTTTTACTGATTTTTTTTTTTTTTTTCTTATCTAGCCTCACGTTTCGCAGCAACGAACATGAGTTCGTAGATGATTTTTTCCGACAACTTTTTCTCGTGTATTCTATTTCCTTTTCTTCTTGCTCACCTTTCTTCTCCCTCACACACAAATCACTCAATTAAGAAAAAGTAAATCTTTTAAAGAAAAATTAAGATCTCTAAAGATTATTTTTTTTGGGTGAAATCTCATACATCACAAGAATATACTATTCAAATTGATAAAAGTTATGAATAACAAAAAATGCAAGCTACTTCTTTAAGTTTATTTTGAGCGCAATGGATATAAGGGTTGTATCAAACTCAACTACCAAATTACAAAGAGGACAATTTAGAATTGTAAATATAGAAAGAAATTAAACCCAAATCCTCATTAAAGGCCAATAAGAAAAGGATTTCATCCTATAGACATTATGAAGGAGTATGACCAAAACTATTCATCAATCTAAGAGATTTGAAGAGTAAAACAATAAAGGGGCAAAATAATTTCAGAAGAAATAAGAGACGGATTTTTTTTATAAAGGAACCCATCTGAAAAATGAAGGAAAAAAGAAGACAAAGAAAGCCTACAATATAAAGAAAATAAGGAAAAAATAAAAATATTCAATTTTTTAAAAAAGGGTCAGGCAAATTAGCCATTACACATGGTCAGATCGGGTCATTTTGATTGCTTTTCTCGGGAGCCTCGCAGATAATATAATTAGGGAGCTTTAGAGATATTAACTATACTTATGGTCTAATTGGAAAGCCACATGATAATTGTATTTGATGCAATTACTAGGGTAGTAATTGCACGGCCTAATAATTATGACGACATATTTGTTTATCATAACGTAATTACAGTATAATTACAAGTGTAATTATACAGTTAGATTAAATTTTAAATGAAGTAATTATCAAAATTTAAAAGTTAATATAATAAATATATTCATATAAATAAATTTTTAAGAGTGTAAATAATATTAGATTTGGTATTTAAGATGCATATTTTTTCTTGAATATAAATTTATTAGTAATCATATATTTATAACTGATATTGTAAAAATAATTTATATAAAAACATACATTTTGTAAGAACATCATGAAATACATGTTTGATAAAATAAATTAATATTTATAAATATAATGTCATAACATTATTCAAATATTTGACAAAACTAATTTGTCAATTCTAATTAAAAAATGAACAACATGCAATGTGAAATAACAAGTCAATATTATTAAAATAAGTAAATTGAAACCACGAAATATAACACAATTTCAAAATCAATAATAACAACAACAACAACAACAACAACAACAACCATAATAACAACAACAAATCTAGTGAAATCCCACAAGTGAGGTCTAGGAAAAATAAAGTGTGTGTAGATATTAACTCTACCTAATGAAGATAGAGATGTTGTTTCTGAAATACTCTCGGCTCAAAAGAAGTGAAAATAAAGCAATGAACAGGCGTTAGCAACAACTAGATAATTAGACATGTGCACAAGTGGAGATACGTGCAACAACAGAATACGACACTATAAAAATAGATTTAGTCTTGCGGAAAATAATGACACAATGTGAAATAGCAAGGGGCTAGACATAGCAAAATACAAGACTAGTGTTAATATTACTGGGATGCCTAGAAGAAACTTTAAAATGTCTGCCAACACAATTTCAAAATACAAAAAATAAAATAAAATAGCTTAACATATATCAAATTCCAATATAATAAAAATAAGTCTCAATACAACACAAAATTAGGAAACATAATAAGTTTATAACCTCATTCAACAATGAAGTTCTACTTTAATGGCATCACTCATTATTTCTAATGTTAGGAGGCATAGTTTCAAAAATTAGAATAATAACGCAGTTACACTAAATGAAAAAAATAAAACAAAGAAGAAATAAAATATAAGAGTAGTTACATGGAATCAAAAGGAGTAAAGGTAGATAAATAATGTACAGTGAAAAATATTTTTTAATTTAAAAAAGAAATTTAAAAGTAAAAAATTAAAATAAACATAAATTAAAATAACGAAAATAAATACTTACGAAGAAAAGAAATTAAAATAAAAACAAAAAGAAAAGAAATTTAAAATTAAAATAATTAAAATAATGAAAATAAAAAGTTATAAATAAAATAAATTAAAATAAAAATAATAAGGAAAGAAATTAAAAAGTAACCTTGTAATTACATAGTGTAATTACCACCAATTCTCACCTTGCTCTTGAGAATTTGAGAGTGTAATTATACCTCTCCAATTACACCAAACTTCATGTTGACCAATTAATTATTTGGTCGGACAAACATGTCAAACTGTGTAATTACACCCAAATCTGATTGTTAGGTGGCTTTCCAAACAGGCTCTTAAAGTAGGAAACCATAAAAGTTGAACAATTTAAGGGTTGTTTGGTATAATGATGGGATATCCCATGTGAATAGTTATCTCATCTTCTATATGGGATATTTAATTCCAATATTTTAATGTAAAAATTATCCACAAATTAACTGATAACCCAAACCAAATATATAAAGATCGGAAAAAGAAAAGTGGTGTGGCATATCTCTTTCGTCAGCTTTACCATTTATCTTTATCCTCATTCTTTGGCTTTTTAACTTTTCTGCACTTATATACGCGCATATTCCAACACACAAATTGCAAGATTCAAATCTTGATGTATGATTTTGCTCGCTTCAAAATTAGTCATGTTTATTTCTATCTCCATATTTAGATCTTTAAGAATGGTCATATGTGTGTGTAAAGGAGTTGAAACAAATGAAGGTTTTCGACTATGCGAACGAGGATCTGAAGATGGTGCCTTCTGAAGACAGTTATATTTTAGTTGTCTCTACTTCGATTGATAGTGGCGTCAAATGTGGTGCAATGTGTGGTGGAACAGGAAAATGAAGAGGAAGAGAAAGAAAACTGAAGCAGAGTTGGTTCCACACGACACAATGGATGTGATCATAAGGAGAAAATTAACGCTCTGTTTGGATCATCGTTACCCATCGTTTTATAATGTATTATATTGTACTGTACTGTATTATGTTGTATTGTATCGTTTTGTGGATGCAATGTTTTGATAGATAGTATCGTTTATTGTTGTTAAATAACATTTTTATATTTGGTTTGACTGTATCGTGTTGTACTATAACTGATAGATTTACTAAAATATCCTCAAACGCCATAGCACAAATTTTCAACTATATTGTTTAATCAAATACATGTAAATATAGATCTTCGAACCAGGTGCAATGGCAAACAAACATGATAAGCTTATGCTAAACTTTAAACCATGATTTTAACTTGGTAAATTTCATTGTCGGAATATACAACTTAATAAGAAATAAAAATCTTCAAAACTAGACATAGTTGTAGCACAATAAAGAGAACTAAAAGAAACATGGACATGAACAAAAAAAAGGTACATGCAGTTTCAAAATAAGGGCAGAAACTTGTCACGGCCCAATTTTCCCTCCGTTGGGTATCGTGATGTCACCTAGTCTTAGGGACTAAGTGAGCCTAACATTTAATGAATAATAAATAACATATAACAACTTTTGAAATAGAAATCCCTATAAAATTTATAATTTTCAAAACCGATAGTACAAGTCATACGCTCTACAAAGTTTGTTACCATTTTCTAAATACAACTATTTGAAATAAAGTAAACAGTGTGAATACAATTCAGAAGGTGACTCTGAAGCCTGCGAACGCAGTACCAAGTTTACCTTGAGTCTCCACAGCAACAATCCGCACAACTAGCTAATGATCAACTGACTTCGAAAATGCCTGGATCTGCACCAAAATATGCAGAAGTGTAGCATGAGTATACCGCGGCGGTACGCAGCAAGTATCAAGTACAACAATAACAATAACACTAATACAAGGGTACGACAAATAAATCAACTCAGAAATTTCAGAACTCAAAGGAACGGAGGAATTAATTCACAAGGAGTGGCCAAAATAGAGAATGCTAGTCAAAATAAGAACATCTCGATAAGAAAGGAAATATTATGCAACAACGGTCCACAATGTACAGTTCGACAACGAGGGAGCTAACACAAGACGAATAATTCTAAATAAGGACAAGTCAACTAAAATATAGGATTGTAACGACCTGGCCGATAGTTTCGAGAGTTATAATCCCATTTTCCCCATTTCTGCTTTCTTTTGTGTTTTTCAGCTATATTATGATATATCGGGTTAGTTGGTTCGGGTTCGGGGTGGTTTCAGAGTGGATTGAGACACTTAGTCTCTAAAATAGAAGCTCGTGTTGGAAAAGTCAATCGGACGTTGACTTATGTGTAAACGACCTCGAATTTGAATTTTAATAGTTATGTTATCTCTGTTAGGTAATTTTGGACTTAGGAGCGCGTCCGGAATATGATTTGTAGGTCCGTGGTAGATTTAGGCTTGAATTGGCGAAAACTAGAATTTTGGCGATTTTGGCCGGCAATGGAAATTTTGATATCGGGGTCGGATTGGATTTTCGGAAGTTGAAGTAGGTTTTGTGGTGTCATTTCAGACATGTGTACAAAATTTGAGGTCATTCGGATGTGATTTGGTAGGTTTCGACATCGTTGGTGGAATACGGAAGTTTAGAGGTTATTAGGCTTGAATCCATGGGTAATTTGGTGTTTTGATGTTATTTTGAGTGATTCAAAGGTTCGACTAAGTTCGTATGCTGTTTTAGTATTGGTTGGTATATATAGTTGATGTCTCAGGGGCCTCGGGCGTATTTCAGATGCTCAACGGGTCATTTTTGCACTTAGGGACTTGGAAGATTTTCTGGTGTTATTGTAGACATTTTTCTTCATCGCGTTTGCGAGGGAGATCTCGCGATCGCGTAGGTCATATGAGAGGTCAACTAAAATTGCTCTTCACGTTCGCGAAGATAAAGACGTGATCGCGTAAGATTATCAGGCAGTGCACCGCGAACGCGTGGGCTAGGCCGCGTTCGCGAAGAAGAAGTGAGGCAGCAGTGGAGTTTGAGTGTTACTCTTCGCTGTCGTATGAGGACAATTGATATCGAGCAGCTGTGAGCAGCTAGTGCATCGTATTCGCGTGATATGTTACGCATTCGCGTAGAGTAAATTTCTTAGAGAGCGAAGTTGTTCTTCGCGATCGCGGGGCCTTTTTCGCGATCACGGTTAAGGGAATTTGGGAGTAGTGTTAAATTTCAAAATCGAGGGTTTGAAGCCATTTTTTATATTTTGAGCTAGAGACTATGGATTTAGGCGATGTTTTAAGGAATTTTCGGGGAGTTGATTGGGGTAAGTGTTTATCACTTGATTGTGGTTAAATTCCATGACTATATCTTGATTTTTATCATCTAAATTGTGATTTAGGGTGAAAAATTGGGGAAAAGTGAAAGGGTTCTTGAGATGGAATTTTGAGGTTTTGAAGGGGATGTTGTTGTAGGATGTTGGTAAATTTGGTATGACTAGACTTGTGAGTGAGTGGGTTTTCGGGTTTTGTGACTTTTGTCAGATTTCTAGACGTGGGCCCGAGGACCGGGTTTGGTATGATTTGGGATTTTTGCTATAATTTGGTATTTTTTTTGTGGAATTGATCCTTTTAGACTATTTTGATCGTATTGTATTGCTTGTGGCTAGATTCGGGATGCTCGGAGGCCGAATCGAGAGGCAAGGTCATTGCGAAGTATAGATTTGCTCAGATTGAGGTAAGTACCGATTGTAAATATGTTCCTGAGGGTATGAAACCCCAGAATTTTGTATCATTTTACTATTTGGAGATGGTGCACATGCTAGGTGAGGGGCGTGTGGGCGTGCACCGTTGGGGATTGTGACTTGGTCCGTCCCGTATTAACTGTAAAGTTGAATATTTTGTTGAAATATGATTCTTATGTGTTTTTAGAAAGAATTTCTGTAAGTCGGGTTGGATGCCATGTTTAGGCCTTATGCTAGTGTTGTTTGGACCCTTAGAGGTTTTTTTTTGCTATCCTCTCATTGTTTTTGATTAAAAATCTATACTCAGTCATGTTTATACATGTTTACAGCATAACTCAGTCTCTATTACTCTATTTGGATGCATCATATAAATGTTGTTTGGGCTGAATACTTTGTTTTTTGAGAGCCCGAGAGGCTGGAGAGGTCTATGATTGAGTGAGGCCAATGGCCTTATTTGTGAGGATATTTGTGGGATCGGGTTGTACGCCGCAACATGTTTGATATAGGCCGAGGGCCTCATTGATTTATGCCATGATTGGCTTAATATAACGCTTGGGCTGAAGGAAGCCCTTCGGAGTTTGTACACACCTCTAGTGAGTGCATGTACCTACTGAGTGCGAGTGTGAGTGCGAGTGCGAGTGCTGAGTGACTGGGAGACATGAGTGATGGTGAGGTCTGCCCGATGGGCTGTATACGAGTGATTGTGAGGTTTGGCCAATGGGCTGTATATGAGTGATGTTGCCCGAGGAGCTGATTATGATTTCATTATTTTTGCTCACCTTTGCATTGAGCCTTTGTTTGAAAACTATTGAAAGATGTCTTTAAATGATTTTACTGGAACTGGATTTAAAAGAGCTGAATTGATTCAAACCCTGGTTTTAAAAGCATGTTGTATTTTACTGTTTTTTTTTTTTGTGATATGAACTTTACTTGCATTATTGCTCGTCACTACTTCTCAGTCTTTATCTACTGTTATTACTTACTAAGTTGGCGTACTCACGTTACTCCCTGCACCTTGTGTATAGATCCAGGTATATCTGGACACGGTAGCGGTTGTTGACTATTCCGGTTGCAGATTTTCTCGGGGATAGCAAGGTAGTTGTTTTGTGATTGCAGCCCTGCTCTTCCCCCTCTTATGTTCCTTTACTTGTATTTAGCTATTTTCCAGACTATGTTAGTCTCGATATTGTCAGACAAATTGTAGTAAATACTCATGACTAGTGACACCCCGATGTCAGGCTTTTCTTTTTCGCACTTTTGTTTTGATTTGTACTCCTTTACAAAGATTTTTATGTTAAATAGCCTTGAAATTAACTTTGAAATGAAAATATCGGTTTGTTTTGGAAATAAGTCGGCTTGCCTAGTTCCACGATAGGCGCCATCACGACAAGGTTAGTTTGGGTCGTGAAAAGTTAGTATCAGAGCCTAGGTTACATAGGTCTCACGAGTCATGAGCAGGTTTAGTAGAGTCTCGGGGATAACAATGTAGCTTCCTGGCGATCGCAGCCCTGCTCTTCCCCCATTTTAACTTCCTTTAGTTGTATTTAGCTATTTTTCAGACTATGTTAGTCTTGATATTGTCAGACAATTTGTAGTAGATGCTCATGACTAGTAATACCCCGATGTCGGACTTTTATTTTGATTTGAACTCCTTTACGAAGGTTTTTATGTTAAATAGCCTTGAAATTATCTTTGAAATGAAAATATCGATTGTTTTAGAAATGAGTCGGCTTGCCTAGTTCCACGATAGGCGCCATCACGACATGGTTAGTTTGAGTCATGACAAGGATATCAAACTTCTTTTTAAGGTTGACAAATTAAGAAAGAGGTACAACAAATGCAATTAGGGATAAGCAGCAGAAAGATAATCATAACCTCAATTAAGGGTGAATAATTACTAAAGAGATAATTATAACTTCAAATAAAGATAGGCAGTTAGGGGAAAGATAACACGGCAATAGAAGATATAACAATTTCAGTTAAGGCACAGACAACTCAAATAATCATCAAGGGCGAAGGGCGAATCATGAAGCAATTAATTCTAATTAAAGCAGGTAAAGGTGAAACTAGTAATTAAGAGACATATTCATAACATAACAACTACATAATCAGTGAATACAAGGACCTAAGAACCCTAAAAGGCCAACTTTCTACAAATAAGTCCGAGCACGTACTCGTCACCTCGAGTACACAGACTACAATTAGCATA
>AWOL01S0023616.1:1896-42412 GCA_000715115.1 Nicotiana otophora
CAAGACCATACACTGCAGCTAATGCTACTAACATCCGTATGGACGTAATTCTTGTAACTGGAGAGTATATATCAAAGTAATCTAGTCCTTCTCGTTGTCTATACCCTTTGACTACGAGTCTTGCCTTGAATTTATCAATAGTGCCATCATTTTTGATTTTTCTCTTTAAAATCTATTTAGAATCCAAAGGTTTATTTTCAGGAGGAAGATCAACCAATTCCCATGTATGGTTGTTCAATATGGATTCTATTTCACTATTGACTGTCTCTTTCCAAAACAATGATTCCGAAGAAGTCATAGCTTCTTTAAATGTTTGAGGCTCATTCTCCAAATCCAAATCCGAATCCGAATCCGAAGCCGCCGAAGCCGAATCCGAATCCGAATTCGAAGACTATTTCATCTTACATAACAAAAACTTCAACAATACATACTTTTATTATTTTATTAACTTGAATACATATCTTATTTATAAGTGGATGTCATAAAGTTAAAGATATTTTGTCATGCATCAAGCTAAGTCAATAAATCTTTAATTACATCTCCTTGATAAGTAATTGGGTAAAAATTATATCGGAAAGTCAACTTTATTTTGAATTTTTATAAATAACCAAATATGCAAATTATAACTAATATTTATTCTTAATGTACTACATGAAAAGGTAAAAAATGCAAATTGTTATAGCATCGTCAAGAACTATATTTCAATTGTTGGATATCGTCTTAACGTGCAAATGTAATATAATTAGTTAAGTACTTTAGATAGTATTTGTTCTTATAGCATAATAACAAATAGATCATCTTTGCAGGTTAAAACGAACATCCAATCGTTGAAATTCAAGTTTTATGTTAATGTAATAACATTGATATTCAAAGCAATTCTTTCCTCTTGTATATAAAATATTTTAATAACTTTAATTTATTGCTATATAATAAAAATAATTGATTGAAGATTTACATGCAACGCGCGTATATAGAGACTAGTACTATATTAAAAACACGAAAACCCTTAGCGAAATGTCGTTCCCATTTTTACCCATTAAAAATTAGTTTCACATTAGATAGAATAGTCATTTAATTATTTCTCTTATTTTAGAATTTTAGATCCACTAAAATTTCCTCTACTAAATCTTCCCTTATATGATAGATTTACGAACTATATTAGGAATTTAAAATCAAATAGGATTTTACTTCTATAAATTCTAACAAATTAGTATAAAGAATAGTTGTAAAAGTTTCTCAAAGATCGGAGGCTTAATTATGTGTTCTCAAAGTTTGATGTTGACAATATTGTTTGGTGTTTCTCCCGAAAATGAGATCTAAGAGGAGGATTGGTAGCTATAGTTTGGCAATAATCACTTTGAATAAATCTTATATTGAATAGATCTATGTTAGTACTAAGTAGGGTTTCGCGAAGGGGTTTATGCCGAGTATTCTATCCCGTGGTGTGGTAGCTATGATTTTGATGGACATCACTCAAGGATTAGTAAAGAAGGTTTGATAATATATAATATACACATACTACACATCTCAATATAGTTTCTATTTTATTTTATTCTTTTTGTATTATATATTTGTTTATAATTCACATAGGTTGAGGACATGGTAGCTAAATATGTGTGCAATTGATTATCTTCTTATTTTCTCAAAGATTTGGTTGATTTATGCCATAATTTCTCTTGCACCGTCTTGCTGGTTTTTCACTATCTTGCTACATCAAGGCCTAGGCTATCGATATATTACAGAGGTGAAACCAAAGAAAAGTTAGAGCTTTTCTGGATTTCATAATCTTTAGAAATATCTTTCTAAAGTTTGTCACTACTTTTTTGTTGCAAACGTGTATGCTTTCAAATCAATTTTGTTTGGGTGAGATATTTTCGAATTATAAACTAATATTATAATAATTATTTTACAAATTTATCATCCAGAGCATATATTAACCATCGTTATACCAATTCACTATGCAACTTGTGCTAAACAGACGATGGATTATACCTAACAATATCTAATACAAATATAAAAAAATAGCACCAGGTAAAATAATGAAAGTAAATTAAAGGATATAATTTAAAAAGCATAAATGAGAGAAATTGTAGAAAAGAAAACGAACATAATATAGGAGGAAAAAATAGTTAAAGATTCTTAGATGAAGGGGAAAATGTTTAGGGTCAAAATGATAACATTACAATTTATAGATTAGCATTGAAAAGTTTTTTTTTTTTTTTGCTCTGGTTTTAAATTAAAATAAAGATTGGGGTATCTTTGTATTATTACTAAAATACGCTATGCAAGCATCTATTTATCTATACTCTATATACTAGATTATAAGGCTTTTAGCAAAATATTATTCACTTTTTTTACCGTTAAAAATAAATTTTTAGACTGAACAAAATAGTAATTTAAATTATTTCCCTAATATTTTGGACTTTAAAATCAATTAAAATATTAATTATTAAATCTTTCCTTATTAGAAACTCCTAATATTTAATCCCACCCGCACAATAACACTGCCCAAAAGACACATCTTTTTTGAATTTCCAATTCCAATTCTTCTCTTGTATATGAGAGCTAAGGGAACTAAATACTTTTCTCATGATACATTCATCTCCATTACAGCACGTAGGTATCTTCTTCTTTCTCTTTATTTTTGCTTCTGTCCTTTTAACCACTTGCCATCTTATATTTTTGATTATTTTGATGCGTGATTTAATTAGTTTTCAATTTTTCGTTAGTGTCCTGCTTTATATAACATCTTGTTTTTCTTTTCTCTACTGTTTTGTATTCTAAAATTCAATATTTTTTATTATTTGTTCCTATTTTTGAAATTAGTTCTAAAATATATTTACAATATTGTATATTTCACACATAAATTTAAATATATATTTTTTTTATCACACGTAATTGCTTATACGTAATAGGCGGAGAGGGAAGAGACTTTGATTGAGAATTTTTTAGGACAATCTTGTAAAATTGACTTTTTTCCTTCAGTTTTATTTTATAGCACACAAAATATTTCTTACAATATTTATTTATACGATTTCTAAAAAGTTTGTATTTATTAGTATGTGCGCGTACTCTAAAATTAGTACTATATTAAAAGCACGAAAGCTCTTAGCGAAATGTCGTTCGCTTTATTTACCCTTTTAAAATAGAGTTCACACTAGACAAAATAGTCATTTGATTATTTTCCTAATATTTTGAAATAATTATTTAATTATTTTCCTAATATTTAGGAATATTTACTTAAGTATGTTTCTATTATTTAGGACTTTACAGTCAGATAAATTTTAAATTTCAGTTATCAAATCTCTTCTAAAATTTCGGAATTGAACAATCAAAATTTTACTTATATAGATCTTCTCATTGTTTTAATTGTGTTTAACTATATAAAGTATTTCAAAGAGAATTTCATAATGAATAAATTTCTTCCGAAAAGGCATTCTAGGTTTGGCACGTCAGGTATGCATAGTGTTCAACTTATGTTAAAAGGTTATCGTTTCTACAAATTTGCCGTCTAATGCTTCTTCTCGTTGCCATATAAAAATTGTTTTATTGTTAAAAGCATGTACACTATTATTTAGAAAATTAATTTTAATATTCTTTGCGATCTTTCATTGCCATAAGTAATAACCACAATTCTTGATAAATGCATATTCACGTTCAGACCAACAAAAAAGAAACCTTTTTTGCTTACAAATAAACAAAATCACACATGAGAAACTAAGATGCACTATAAAAGATTTTTTTTACACAAGTAGTAGTGAGATGGCTTATATAAACTAAATTTCGGTTGTTCACTTCTTTTAATTAGCACTGGTCGTAAATGTAATTTATTGTTGGAATGACAACAAATTGAAGGAGGCTTCATAGATTATACAGTTTCTAAATAGTCCAGGAGATAAAAAATGCTATAAAAATAGATTTTAATACTGGACAAAAATAGTTATTTAAATTATTATTTTCAAAATCAACTAAAATATTAAAGACTTTTGAAATCAATTAAAATTTATACTATTGAATCTTTTTTATTTAAGTTATATAAGAAACTTTAAAACCGATTAAGATTTACCTTATATAAAACATTTAATTTCTGTAATTTAGTAGTAATACAAGATAGAAATTAATGACAAAAGATAAACTGGTAGCGCAAGAAAAGACTATGCAATGGATAATTTAAGATGTAACTTACAATTGGCAATCTAAGATATGACATGCAATCTAATTTTTTTGATATTAATTCGTGCTATTATTTTTCTTATATATTTATATTTTTTACATTATAAATTGGTACACGTTTGCATTTATTCCAAATGACAACTCCCTATATATTTTATATTAAATTATTTGTTATACAATATTAAGTTAATATTAATCATTTTAGACTTTACATTGTCCATTAGTATCAATAACGCCAACCTCTTCATTCCAATTTATTTAATTAGACTTCCAATTTATTACTCAAACATAATTTCTAATAATATTTATGACTTTTATAAACAATTTACTCACCGGAGCTAAAGTACACGCGCGAGACGCCTATCATAAAACTAGTACTATTAAAACTATATAGTGTACTATTTTCCTCATCTCTTCCGTTACTAGTTGCCTTTCCACTGGTTCCTCACCGCGATGAATGCAACAAGACGGAAAAGTTATGATCTTCCACAACTCTATTTTTCTTCCTAATTTCTTTTCACTTCCACACAATAAACCAGCTCATATTTTTGCATCTGGTCCTTTACATTTTCTACTAATATTTATAAGAGCTTTAATAACGTGCTTACTTGACCAATAACCCCAGACCATACGTCCATACTTGGTGTTTTAGAGACCACCATAATGGTACTCAACGTTGATCTTCAATGCCCCAGCTACTACTAGGAGGTCAAGCAAAGTGTTATGCACAGACCACCGGAAATCCTAAACTCAAAGAGACAGCATATAGAAAGTGTTATGCACGAAAAACCTCAACTCACAGAGACAGCATGTAGAATGGGCTATGCACCAACCTCTGGAAATTCCCAAATGGGTTATGCATAAACCACTAGAAATTCCCAACTTACACAAACAGCATGTAGAAAGTTGCACTATCAAAGACATCAGCTAAGTAAAACATAAAAAAGAACGCAAATCACTACATCTGAATCACTTCAATTACATCAGAAGGTATTAGTTAGGAATGACTATGCCTAAAAAAATGTTCGCTTGTGTTGTTTGTTTGTGACATAACTTCTGGTTCTGCTCTAGCAAACAAGCAAAACATCTTCAGAATCTAAACGTTGAAGAAGGGACATGGCTTCTAATTCTGCTTGAGCGCCTTACCGGGATGATGACTTCTTCCCTTCCACTTTCACGCTTGCCATGAATCCTCTCGTATGTAGTGATACTTCCAAAAGAAGGTGAACCCATTGAGTACTCATCAGATGCAGCCAGGGACTCTCTCCTATTACTCTTTCTATGTTTCTTCTCTATGCTCTGAGCTTCATCATTTATTGATTCGGGGTATTTCTCTCTATAAGTTGAACTCATCTGAAAGCTGCAGCTCATTTCTGAAGTACAAGAGTACTCTCCTGCGACATCAACCTCTGTTGGCCAGTTTTGAGAGGAATATTCTTTCTCTTTGACAACATTATGTTCTGTCACATTAGGAGGAACAATTATTGGAGAGCCCGACGAGAGTCCAACCTTGGACAAAGAAAATCACATTACTAGGAGTTATTGCAAGTATGATAATAGGGTGCATTTACTGTATAATTTCAATAGTATATCTACATATAATATTCTATCAACTATCAATTTGATAATAAGCGCAGGCAGATGCTGGTGAATTTGAAGTTCATCTACAATTTTCTTACTTGAGACTTCATCTACTGGATGCAGAGTGATCTTATCACTTCTTCTCTTTAGATAGAGCTGGAGAACTGTAGCAGCTAGCAGACCCAGGACAAGTGAGGATGAGGAAATTCCCAGGATATGGAATGCTCCAACATTACCTCCATTTCTATCAATCGGAGATCTCTGCAGCATTTCCAAAGGTTGGGCATCTTCAAAAGCAGAATCGTCTTTCACAAAGCTTAAGCTTTCAGTATTAATGTGATTCACTGACTCAAGTACAGAATCAAAACTGATAGTGGTTTCAGCCAACTCAAGCTGAAGATATGAAGCTGTAAGACGCCCTTGGTCTAGATCCCTTTCTGAACTATCAGAGTATTCATTCCCCTCTGCTAGGAGAACTAAAGAAACTTTCTCAGTCTTCAATTCATGTTGCCCTAGTTCTAGATCGTTTTCTGAGCTATCAGCCTCATTTACCTCAGCTAATGGAGAATCAGTACTTGATACATCAAAAGCAATCATGAGTATTACCAACAGCAGAGAAAAGAATTTCGATATAGTTGAGGACCTTAGTTTTGTTCTCATTTTTGCTTCATCTATTTCTTCTACGACTAGTATTCTGACAGGTATTGCAGGTTCAAAAATTTTAGGCACCTTCGCTTTTTCTTGATCAACTGCTCTCAGACATGAACCTGAAATTTATATCTCTCAAAACAAACTTCCGTAGTATGCATGCCTCTTATTAGTGGGAAAATAAAAACGCGCTCCACTAACTAATGCAAGTTTCATGAGATGATTGGCTAAATCCTAACAGAAACCGTGTAAAGTAAATCACACATATTCAGGGCCTTAAGTGATGTATGAAGATGACGGAGAGCATGGGAGGATTGATTGCTTTCCCAAAATATTTGCTATCATAGTTGGTTCATAAATGTAATCCTTCAAAATCTATACACAGAGAGAGAGAGAGACAGTAATTCTTGAAAATTTAGATTTATAGTACATTTCTATTAACTTCAAATGCAATTCTCAATACCGAAAACCACCCAAAGAATTGATACCTCGTTATTTGATTCCAAATTCTCTTATTATGCTATTATGTTTTGAATCAAAACTCTCTTGTTATGGTATCAGGATTTAAAGGGTTGGGGGTTCCAACCAAAAGAGAAAAATGAAAACACTGGGAACACAACATAAATAGGCTATTTATTGTTTAGCAATACTGTCCATTTTAAGTAATAATGTACCTAATATTTCCTGAATGATAGATGAGTATATCATAGAACACCTGGGAAAAAATAGTATTCTACTGTTTCAGGCATACCATCAAACACCTTGAACTTGTAACCAAATAAGAAAAGCACATTTTTCTTAAGGCATGAAAATTTGAAGTCAAAAAGTCGGTTCAAAACCAGATTGGCATTCAAGACAGACTTCTTTCAATACCAGGTGACAGTTGTGTCTATAGCTATTACATCAAATTTACTGTTTCTTTCAGATACCTAAGCAAATTAAATAACTTGAATTGTGCAAGTTATAGCTCCTACTTTTTGATTGCAAAACCAACAAACCAAAACATAGCAACTCGCACACTTGATAGACAGTTTAGAAAGCACACCATTTGAGAAGCATCGGGAAAAAGGAGTTAAAGTCAGATCTGTATCCACCAAATACTCAAAATCATGCAATTGGGTATTTATTATGTGTAAATCAGATACAATTACTGACATACATTGGATTAAAACAGCAAAATCCCATTAGCAACAATCGGAATGGAGCAAAAATACTCACCAGAATTGAGAAGTAGAGCACACACATCGAGCCCTAAATGGAGAAACTTTGAGAGGAAAACAGAGGAGCAAAAATTTGAAGAAATTGAGAGAGAGAGAAAGGAGCAGCTTCTAAGTGTTTCGTCACAATTACTAATTTATCCTCGTAACAGAACATAAATGAAGGGTATAATAGACAATCCATTCAGATGCGGACTCGTTTCGTCTTGCCTCAACTTGGGCCGTGGGTCGATTGTAAACGGGATTTTTTAAGAGAAATTTACGCCGAATACAAACTTATTTATAACTCATTTAAATAAGTTACAATATCTTTTAAAAAATTACATAAATTATAATATTTTTAAAATTTATAACTTTTTATATCTCTAATATCTCTAACCTAAAAAGTATCATAATATATCTCTCATATTCCCTCTCACCTAAAACATGCCTTTTCAGTTTTTTAAATTTTGCAAGATTTTCAGGTTCTCCCTCTAAGAACCCCTATACACCATCCAAAAATAGCCACCCCTACCACCACCCCAAAGTTTGCTTCTTCATCAGCTAATCATGTTTGCTTCCCCCCTAGTTGTCAATTTATTTTATATATATATATATATATAGTATATTTATTAATAGTTTCTTTCTTTTCAGTTTATTGTCTCTATATACATAGTATAATATATATTAGAATTTCTAAACGTATACGTGTATATATATATATATATAGTATATTTATTAATAGTTTCTTTCTTTTCAGTTTATTGTCTCTATATACATAGTATAATATATATTAGAATTTCTAAACGTATACGTGTATATATATATATATATAGTATATTTATTAATAGTTTCTTTCTTTTCAGTTTATTGTCTCTATATACATAGTATAATATATATTAGAATTTCTAAACGTATACGTGTATATATATATATATATAGTATATTTATTAATAGTTTCTTTCTTTTCAGTTTATTGTCTCTATATACATAGTATAATATATATTAGAATTTCTAAACGTATACGTGTATATATATATATATATAGTATATTTATTAATAGTTTCTTTCTTTTCAGTTTATTGTCTCTATATACATAGTATAATATATATTAGAATTTCTAAACGTATACGTGTATATATATATATATATAGTATATTTATTAATAGTTTCTTTCTTTTCAGTTTATTGTCTCTATATACATAGTATAATATATATTAGAATTTCTAAACGTATACGTGTATATATATATATATATAGTATATTTATTAATAGTTTCTTTCTTTTCAGTTTATTGTCTCTATATACATAGTATAATATATATTAGAATTTCTAAACGTATACGTGTATATATATATATATATAGTATATTTATTAATAGTTTCTTTCTTTTCAGTTTATTGTCTCTATATACATAGTATAATATATATTAGAATTTCTAAACGTATACGTGTATATATATATATATATAGTATATTTATTAATAGTTTCTTTCTTTTCAGTTTATTGTCTCTATATACATAGTATAATATATATTAGAATTTCTAAACGTATACGTGTATATATATATATATATAGTATATTTATTAATAGTTTCTTTCTTTTCAGTTTATTGTCTCTATATACATAGTATAATATATATTAGAATTTCTAAACGTATACGTGTATATATATATATATATAGTATATTTATTAATAGTTTCTTTCTTTTCAGTTTATTGTCTCTATATACATAGTATAATATATATTAGAATTTCTAAACGTATACGTGTATATATATATATATATAGTATATTTATTAATAGTTTCTTTCTTTTCAGTTTATTGTCTCTATATACATAGTATAATATATATTAGAATTTCTAAACGTATACGTGTATATATATATATATATAGTATATTTATTAATAGTTTCTTTCTTTTCAGTTTATTGTCTCTATATACATAGTATAATATATATTAGAATTTCTAAACGTATACGTGTATATATATATATATATATATAGCTTATAAGTAATATACGGTATATATTACGTACATATCTTAAGTATTTCTTTCATGATAATTATGAGAAATAAACATTAACATTATAAATCCTCAGATATGCTTTTATGCAAAGAAGTGTTTCAGAAAATGCCCTTCGAAAAATTTGAATTTCTTTGATGGCAGAGGTCAAAATGGTATAGAGAATGAAAGATTTTAAATTTAAAATTGAAGTTTTAGTGTTAGAAAATATGGAGGTGAAGCTGTCAATGGGAGAAGAATAAGTTTTGTTTTGGGGATTGGGGGGGGAGGGGAGTTGGATATATATATATATATATAAACTGATACCATTCCTAATTCCTTAAAGTATACCAAAAAAATTGGGTCATGTTAAGTCAATTTATTAAGTGTCGCACAAATAAAGGGAGATGGATATCTTTCTTGAAATATATGGCAATCAATAGTTGTATGAAATGTAATATAAGAATTTGTTGTATTTTCTGTGATATAGTCTTCTAAGTCTTGCAATTATGAAAAGTTCCCATTTTTTAACTTTTTTGAAACCTTATTACCCTTACCATCCAAGTTTTAATTTAATTACATGATTATATACACTTTACTAATTATATACAAATAAGTTTTAAATGAGTATCTCTTTATATTATGAATTGATTAAGGAATATCAGTTATTTCTTTATCCATTTATACTTGCCCACTCTCTCTCTGTCTCTCTTTGTCTCTGTCTCTCTTCGCGTCTCTACTCTCCTTCTTTGTTTTTTTCCCCATTTTTTCTTCATTTGATGTTCTTTGTTTTTTATGCTTTCTTGTTGTATAGAGTTTTAATAGAATTCATCAATAGATTTCAATCGTTTTAACTTAGCAATTTCCTTTCATGTTGCACAATTAATGTTCAAATTGAAATTGTCAATCAATAAATTTTGAAGGTGTTTCACTCTCCACCATTGACAGCCATTAAAAAGCTTTGAAGCTTTGAAATCGAATTTGGGTTTTCAAAAACCATTATTTGTTTGGATTGGGTGTTGTTACAAACAACTGGGAATATTGTTTGGCTTAATTTCAGATTGAAACTCGAAAAATAAGAAGAAGAAGAAGAAGAAGAAGAAGAAGAAGAAGAAGAAGAAGACACGATATACAATATACTTACGAAATTGTAGTAATGTTGTATTATAATTGTATGTAAATTATATTCTGATGTAGTTAATTTTTATTTGAATGTTGTATGAAAGTTGAAACATAGTTGTATAATGTATGAATTGTTGTATAAAATTTATATTTAAGTTATCAATATTATCTTTTTACATAAAGTTATTGATATGTATCAAAATTATATTAAGATAGTAAGTTTTGATTGGAATTTTAGAGAGAAAGAAGCACACACCACATACAAAATATATACAAATTAGATATAAAATATACAAAAGACATATTGTATAAAATTTGTATTTAAGTTGTATGATATTATAGTTGTATTTAACTGAGTAGAAATAATGTATGAAAGTTGTAGATAAGTTGTATAGTAATATATAATTAGTTATATGAAATTTATTTTTACTATGTATGTTGTTGTAGATATTCAAATTTGCATTAAATTTGTACAAAATTTATTTTTAATTTATGTTGATGTACCATATCGACACATGTACACCGATACATATTTATTTCAACGGAAAAACTTGAATATTGATGAGAACTGAATTATTTGGGTGGAGTGAAGCAAGAAGAAAGGGAGTTAGAGAAAAAAAGAAAAGAAAGTAATCGAATCCCCTAATTTAAGGCACAAATAATGGATTGTATATAAATTGTAACTAAATCTTAGTTAGGGCGAAAAATATACAAAATTAAAATAATTTTGATAAATAAGTTTCAAATATTGTATAGGAAAAAAAACAGAGAAAACTAACTACATTCATTCATCGGATAGACAGAAAGAAGGGCCCACTAAAACAACAACTTATCAAGAACCAACCAATAAAAATTCGAATCCCAATTGCTTGATTATCCGCAGAAGAATATTTCGTCTTCTTGAGTTATAGAAATATATCAATTCATTTAGAGAGCAAACAGTCGAAGCAAAGTTATGGCTCAGTCATTGTCTCCAATTGCAGCAGCTACATTATCAACCAAGAAGACTATCCCTTTGGCTTTTCATGATAAAAAAGGATTGGATACAACTCTTCTCTCTCGCAGGAGTCTTGCCTTGGGCTTGGCCGGAGTTGCGCTAAATGCAGGTAACAACAAGGCAAATGCTGCTGCAAGAAGGCCTCCACCACCCCCACCCACATCAGATCAGGAGAAAAAGGACCCAAATATGAGTGGTGTCATGGCTAAAGTATTAGCTAGCAAGAGAAGAAAGGAGGCTATGAAAGAATCCATAGCCAAGCTAAGGGAGAAAGGGAAGCCTGTCAAACAACCATCTCAATAGTAATTTGTAACCAATATGTATAAAGACAATGTGTTGCATGCTTGCTTGCTCCTCTTTACAATATTGTTGAGTTATGAAGGATTTTGCAATTATTCTATGCTAAACATTGATCATTTACTTTTGGTGAATATACTGAGACCCTCTAAACTATCATATTTTTATCCGTTACTTACTTAAATTATTTGAATGTGAATACTTAGAGGTGTGCCTCGTATACGCTCCTATTAACTAAAAACTTCAACATGTGGCACTACACGTAGCTATGTAACACAACCTAAAACCCCCCTTAAACTTATTTTTTAGTTACCAACTTAAACTATCTTGTGTCCTAAAAATTCTCCCGAACTATATTTTTGTATATATTAATAACCCTCGTTGGATGTGTATGTATAACTATATTAACTTATGGTTAACACTAAATTTTTGTTTAGCTTACTCATGGTATATTACTCTCAGATGACTGATAAATTCTAGGTATTTTGTCTAAAATAGGATCTAATGCAATGTGTTATCTGTAACTTTAATTGAGATTGTATTTTTTGCTAGATTACAGTTGAATATGCCCTTGTTTGCATTCACTTTGCCGGAAAAAAATAAATAAATGAAGGGATATGGTATTGCATTCTAAAATCATCTTATATTATACAAATAAGATTACACAAAGCAATATTCTACAAACAAGAAACTAATCGGCCAACAACTATATTTTCTAATTCTATGTTACATAAACAAGGTTCAATCGATTCAACTTTTCTAATTCTATGTTACATAAACAAGGTTCAATCGATTCAACTTTATTCTCTATAAGGATTAGGTTTAATAAAAAGATTTAAATGGATATTCTTTCAATTATATGGGTAAGAAATAAAAGATAACTAAAATAAGAAAGAGAATAAAAAATTACAGAGAAAACAAAAGAAGAAGAATATTTTTAAGGGGGAACCAATATTGAGAACTGAAGAAAAAACTAGAATATATATACATACATATATACACACACATATTTAGGTGAGGTTGTTTTAATGGCTATTTTTATTGACCACACGCCTTTTTGCGAGTCATCTAACACATTTTGCCTGATAATTAACAATTTTTTAATATATAGGAAAAAATAGATCGGAAGGAATTTGGGGACCAAATAGTTTAAGTGGGTAAGTGGCACAATGAATTGTAACGACCCGACATATTGTTTTGATTATTTGCATTTCCCTTCGGTAGTTCGGGGACCGCAAGTAGCTTCATATGATGTATCATGACTTGCGTGTATGGTCGATTTCGATTTTCGAGCGGTTCGAGATTGATTTAGAAGAAAGATTATCATTTTAGAAGTTTTAAGTTGGAAGAGTTGATCAAGTTTGAATTTTATGTATTTGATCTCGGATCGAAATTTTGATGCTTTCGTTAGGTCGGAATGATAATTTTGGACTTAGGTGTATGTACGGATTTGAATTTAGAAGTTCCTAGGTAATTTTGGCATGGATTAGCGAAGGTTGGAACGTTGAAGCTCTGGAAGGTTGATAGGTTTGACCGAGAGTTAACTTTATCGATATCGGGATCGGATTATGATTTTAGGAGCTGGAATAGATCCGTTATGTCATCTGGGACTTGCATACAAAACTTTAGGTCATTTCGAGTTGATTTGATATGGTTCGGCACGAGTTTTGGAAGATGAAAGTTCATCAGTTCCTTATGCTTGAATTGGGATGCGATTCGTACTTTTGATATTTTTTTGGGTGATTTGAGGTTTCGAGTAGGTTCGTGTTATGTTTTGGGGATTGGTTGGTGTGATTGGACGGGGTCACGGAGGGCCCGAGTGTGTTTCCGATTAATTTCAGACTAGTTTGAGACTTGGTTGCATTGCTGAAGTTTGTTGAGTTCTGGTGCTTCCGCACCTATGATGGTTGGGACGCAGGTGCGAGACCACAGAAGCGACTGATTGTCCACAGATGCAGTGATTGACTGGGGAAGGCTGGGTCCGCAGGTTATGGCAAGAGAGCGCCGATGCGCAAGCGCAGAAGCAGAGATTCCTCCGCAGAAGCGAATTTGGGCTGGTTGAGCAGGGGCCGCGGGTGAGGTGAATTGTCCGCAAAAACGGAAGCGCATTTGCACATGTTGAGACGCAAAAATGGAAGGTCAGTGATGAGAAGGGAATTGTAGATGCGATGAGTTGACAACATAAGCGACACTGCATATGCGGTTAAGTGACCGCAAATGCAGAATCACTGGGCATACCTATATATCAAAGGGTTCGGTTGGAGGCGAAATTTGGGAGACTTTTCTCTACAATTAAAGAGGTAAGTGAAGTTTATTTAATTTGGTGATAGATACTGATTACACATAGTTTATTACACCTAGTTTATATGAATTTAAGGTAAGATTTGGGAATTTTCGACTATGATTTTGAAAAGTGGGATTTGATGATTTGAAGGGATTAATTTGAGGTCGGAATTGCAATTCCTCTATGCTAACATTGATCATTTAATTTTGCCTGAATACCCTAAAATCCTCTAACTATCACGTTATTGTCAATTACTTATACTATTCGGTATCCCCAAAATCTCTTATACTTTATTCTCCTATGTATTAAAACATCTTGCGTTGAATTCTTAGATGTCAATCTGGTACATGCTCCTAATTAACTAAAAGTTTTGACATGTGACACTACACGTAGCTATTTAACTCAACATAAAATTCGTCTTAAACTATTTTTTTGTTAGTTACTAACTTAAATTATCTTGTATCCTAGAAACTCCCTTGAATTATATTTTTCTATATATTAATAACTCTCATGGAATTTTTAGAAATATGTCTGTATAATTATATTAACTTATGGTTTGTACTAAGTTTTTGATGTAGTTTACTCATGATGTATTGCTTTTGGATGACCTATGGCAATGATACATTTTTAATATCTTCGCATAAAAAGAAGTTAAACATTATGTTAAAGCAAGGATAGATAATGATATATCGCATGTGAGGAGCACAATATAATATTTTCTTATCACGCTTCAAAACTGGAAGAATGCAGAGCGAACCAACTAAAAATATTTATTGATTCATAAACTATACATAAAACATGATAACTAAGATTCCATAGTCGATATCATAAAGGTCTGACTCATTAGCCCCAAACAAATTTAAGAATTTATATAAAGTTATAAAATTTATGTGAAAGTTAACTTAACATAACAACATCATCCACGTGTGCATGGGAAGCTTGTCGATCTGGGTTGGGTTATGAGCCATTTAGGGGTTTACATGTTCCCTGGGCTCATTTTATTGTTGAGAATTCTGATAACTCAACCTCGACCTAATTAAAGTATTAAACTATGAAATAATGCTCATTTAGGCTGTCAAATGCCTACTAATTTTCATTTAGTACACATTCCTATATTACAATTTAGGCGAAATACATAACTATAACTATGTACTTAATTTAGTAATCATGTGTGTCTTTTATTTTATTCTGGACTACATAATACCAATAATCAAATACTAAGCAAAACTAGCCTCTTTATCTCTGTGAAGCCCAAAATAGAATATATATATATATATAGTATAACCGCTCACCAAAAAAATATTCGGCATATATATAATTTATGTATATTTATTAGCGGAAGTAAACACTTTTGTCAAGCAGCTATATGTGTAACTTTCCCGAGCAAAATCAAGTTCAATCCAGCCACAACACAATTAGAGCTTGGCTAAGTGGTTGAAAATAAAGTTCGGTTTACCCAATATTGTTGTAACAATAGGAGTTACATAATTTTAGATCATTATTGTGACAGACGCTAAAGAAATAAAGTGACAGAAGCTCACTAGGATTGGTGCTGTTCCATCGTCCTCAGTGTAAGTGGAGCCTATAGATATATCAACCTTTTCTATAGATGTAATGTATTACTCCCTCCATTCCGGTTTACGTAAACTTATTTTTTTTTTGTCCGTTCAAAAAATAATGATCACTTTCTAAATTTGGAAATAATTTAGATTAAACTTCCAATTCTATCATTAATGAGAAGCTTTTATAACTACACAACTACTCTGGACCCCCTTTTTGACTTATTTAGAACCACAAATTCTACAAGTCTTTATTTTTTTTAAAACTCCATACTCAGTCAAACAAGTTCACATAAATTAAAACGGAGGGAGTAACATTTTCTAAGAGTAACATTAAACTAATATCCAAGACGTAGAAACACTTTTAGTACTAAATAACTAAGATTAAATACAATATCATGTCCTCGATTGTGTCGGCTATAATTTTACTTTTTGTTTGGACGGTTGTTACTTGTTGTATTGTATTGTATCTGTCACGACTCAATTTCACTTATAGAGGCCATGATGATACCCAACGTCACTGCTAGGCAAGCCAACTGTGAACTAGCCATGTCTTTATTCTTTCTAATAATTTCGAAATAGTTGTTTTCTTTATTTATTAAGTAAGTAAGAGGTGAAAGATTTAATAAAACAAAGCATAAACAAATATAAGAACAAGTGTGGTGAAATAAATACTCAAAAGCCACGAATGTCTACTAGCATATTTTTCAAGACCTTGTGTCACAAGTGTATGAGCTACTAGTAGATTATACAAAACACCAAACTACTGTCTGAAATAGAGTAAATAGAAAATAAATGCAAAAGAGAGACTCTGGATGCTGCAGAACGGACTCGGAAAGCAGCTCACCACTAAGTCTCATAGTATCAATGGTGAGCGCCGGGATGACTTCCAGATGCACCTGCCTCAAATCCTGCACGATTATTGCAGAAATGTAGCGTGAATACATAAAGAACATGTACCCAGTAAGTATCCAGTCTAACCTCGAAGAAATAGTGACGAGGGGGTGAGTTCGACACTTACTATGGGCGAACAATAAAATACAGAAATTCTAAACAGGTAGGAAACATGAGAATAATAATAATAATAATAATAATACAATGTCAAGCAGGGAATAAATGACCCATTAACTGAGGATAAATTTCAAAGTCTCCAACCAACATCTATTAACCCCAAATCAATTTCTGTCATTTAATAAATTTATAACCTATCGAGCCATAAAGTAATATCAAGTGTAATCAGGCTCTGAGTATTATTACGCACGAGTTATGCCGAGGTCGTACGACCCGATCCAAAAAAATACTGTGTGCACTGCCGAGGGTCGAACGACACGAACCATAGATGCATCTATTAACCTGTCAAGGCGAATAACTCGTTCCCATGATAGTAGAGAAGTTTACATCACTCGCGGAAGTACTGCGACGCGAGTGGACATGAATTTCTCAGAGTTATTATATATTCCTTAATTCTTCCAAAAAATAAGAAATCTAAATTAGAAAGTTTCAACCTTACAATCTTTAATCTCAGTTTTATTTAAGACAATTAATATACATAATAAACATAACAGTACAATCAAGGCATGATGTAAATCTAAGACTACATGGACATCTCATGGAAGCTACGTACCGGCTCTCGTCACCTAGTGCGTACGTAGCTCCCCACACAAGTAATTCGCAATAAGAATACACCTAAAGGGATGAGTTCCCTCTTACAAGATTATGCAAGAGACTTACCTCATTCTCAAGCTCACTCATGTTCCACATATATGCTTTAAATCCATAACTCGGTGCCAAACAACCCGAAACTAGTCAAATGTTATATAAATTAATCAATACATATCCAAAAGTTCATAATTTAACTATTAGAGTAATTACCCAACCCAAATTGAAAGATTCTTAATATTCACCCCTAGGCCCACGTGCCCGGATTCCAAAAATTTTCGAAGATAATTGTTACCTATAACCTCACGAACTCAAATATATAATTTTTACCCAATTTCATAATTATTTTCGTGGTTAAATCCCTTTTTTATCAAAACCTAGGTTTTTCAAAACTTAGGTTTTTCAATATTAAAAACTACCCACAATCTATGTATTTAATTTATATTGGATGGAAATTACTTATCTTCAATATCTAGGTGAAAATCCCTCTCTAAGACGCTTCAAATATCGCCGAAGAAGTGAAATAAATGAGCCAAAAATGGCTTAAGTCCCGTATTAAATGAACCTCACTGCCTCCAGCGTTTTTGCTTCTGCGGACCATGGGCCACATCTCCAGACGAAGATTCGCTTCTACGGAACTCTCCAAGCCCAGCACTGGGCACACCTGCGGAAAGGACACCGTACCTGCGAGACCACTTCTGCGGCTCGCCTTTCGCATCTGCGACCCAAGCCTGGCCGACCCTCTTCGCACCTGCGGCGCTTCCATCGTGGAAGCGAGGCCGCTCCTACAGAAATCTCTCTACTTCTGTGGATCACAACCAACTCACCCAAAACCGCTTCTGAGGCCACACACTCGCATCTGCGGCTAGCTCCTCGCAGGTGCAATTGCACCAGAAGCTCTGCTGTTTCAGCCATCTCTCCAAGTCCAAACGAGTTCCGTGCATCGTCCGAATGGCATTCGGCCCCCCTGAGGCCTCGTCCGAACATACCAACGAATTCTAAATCATAAAACGGACCTGCTCGACCTCACAAAACACGGAAAACAATACCAAAACTAAGAATGATGCTCCAAACCAAATCGAAACAACTTATGAACTTCAAGTTCTTCCAATTTGCTCCGAACGCGCCAAATCATACTTAAACTACTCGGAATAACACCAAATTTTGCGAGCAAGTTTTAAATCACCATACAGAGCTATTCCTAGGCTCAGAATACCAAACAGACCTCGATAACACCAAAACCTACTTCAAACCAAATTTTAAAGAACTTTAAAACCTTCAATGAGCCAACTTCAAACTTTAGGCGCTGAAACGCTCCCGGGTCATCCAAAACCCGATCCAAACACATGCCCAAGTTAAATCCCAGTTCCGAGGTCGTTTACTAGAAATGTTGACCCAAGTCAAACTTAACCATGTAAAGCAACTTAGTATTCCGATTTTAATCCGAATCCTTCCAAACCCGATCTAACCATCTCCGCAAGGCATAAAACAGTAAAAGCACATACAAGGAGTCTTATTTAGGAGAATGGGGATATAGAATGCAAAATGACCGGTGAGGTTGTTACATTCTCCACCTCTTAAACAAATGTTCGTCCTCGAATGGGTCTAGAATCATACCTGGAGTGCCGAATAAGTGTGGATATATGCTCTGCATGTCCTCCTCGGTCTCCCAAGTCGCCTCCTCGACTGGTTGACGCCACCAATGAACTTTTACCGAACAAATCTTCTTGGACCTCAATTGGAAAACCTTCCCGTCAACAATGGCAACTGGCTCCTCCTTATAACCCAGGCTCTCATCTAACTGAATCATGATGTAGTTTAACACATGCGACCTGTCAGCATGATACTTCTGGAGCATAGGCACGTGGAAGACTGGATGAACTCCCGATTGACTGGGAGGCAAAGCAAGCTCATAAGCAACCTTCCCAACTCGCCTAAACACCTCAAATGGACCTATAAACCTTGGGATCAACTTGCCCTTCTTCCCGAACCTCATGATTCCTTTCATTGGTGAGACTTTCAAGAGAACCTTCTCGCCCACCATAAATGATAAATCACGCGCCTTCTGATCCGCGTAACTCTTCTATCTTGACTGTGAGGTGCAAAGTCGCTCCTAAACCAACTTTACCTTTTCCAAGACATCCTTTACCAAATCAGTACCATATAACTTAGCCTTGCCCGGATCAAACCATCCAATGGGCGAACGACGTCGCCAACCATATAAAGCCTCAAATGAAGCCATCTCGATGTTGGACTGATAACTGTTGTTGTAATTAAACTCGGCAAAAGGTAGGAATTTATCCCACTGCCCTCCGAAGTCAATCACACATGCTCTGAGTATATCTTCCAAGATCTGAACCGTCTGCTCTGACTGCCCATCGGTCTACAGCTGAAAGGCTGTGCTGAGCTCTACCCGGGTCCCCAACTTACTATGTACTGCCCTCCAGAAATGTGAAGTAAACTGAGGGCCTCTATATGATATAATGGAGACAGACACACCATGCAACCAAATAATCTCCTAAATGTAAATCTGGGTCAATCTCTCTGAAGAATACGTGGTCACTACCGGAATGAAGTGTGCCGACTTGGTCAATCTGCCGACAATGACCCAAACTGCATCAAACTTCCGCAAGGTCCGCGGCAACCCAACTACTTAATCCATAGTAATGCGCTCCCATTTCCACTCAGGTATAACCATCTGATATAGTAGGCCACCTGGCCTCTGATACTCGTATTTAACCTGCTGCCAATTAAGGAACCTCGCTACATACTCAACTATGTACTTCTTCATCCTCCGCCACCAATAATGCTGCCTCAGGTCGCGATACATCCTCATAGCACCTGGATGAATAGAATACCGAGAACTGTGTTCCTTTTCTATAATCTTTTCCATCAATCCGTCAACATTAGGGACACATAGACGACCCTGGAGTCGCAGAACACCATCCTCACCGATAGTAACCTCCTTGGCACCACCCTGTAGTACCGTCTCTCTAAGAACCAATAAGTGTGGATCATCATAGTGGCGAGCCTTGATCTGCTCGAATAATGGAGACTAGGCAGTGACGCATGCAAAAACTCGACTAGGGTCTGAAATATCCATCCCCATAAGTCTATTAGCCAAGGCTTGAATGCCTAAAGCTAATGGCCTCTCCTCTGTTGAAATGAATGCCAAACTACCCATACTCTCCACCTTTATGCTCAAGGCATCCGCAACCACATTCTCATTGTCTGGATGATAAATGATGGTAATATCATAATCTTTAAGTAACTCAACCCACCTGCGGTGCCTCAAATTGAGATCCCTCTGCTTGAACAAATATTGGAAGCTACAATGATCGGTGTAAACCTCACAGGATACCCTATAAAGATAATGCCTCCAGATCTTAAGAGCATGAACTATTGCGGCCAACTCCAAATCGTGCACAGGGTAATTCTTTTTGTGGGGCTTCAGCTGACGTGAAGCATATGCAATAACCCGCCTCTCCTGCATCAATACACAACCCAGGACAACACGTGAAGCATCGCAATACATAATATACATCCCCGAATCGGAAGGCAACACTAATACTGGTGCTAAAGTCAAGGCGATCTTGAGCCTCTGAAAGCTCGCTTCACAATTATTGGACCATCAGAACGGAGCACCCTTCTGGGTCAATCTAGTCAAAGGAACTGTAATAGATGAGAAGCCCTCCACAAAGAGACGATAATAACCTTCTAACCCCAAGAAGCTTCTGATCTCGGTCGCTGTGGTAGGACGAGGCCAACTATGAACTGCCTCGATTTTCTTGGGATCTATCTTAATACCCTCGCCTAATACAACATGCCCCAAGAATGCTACAGAATCTAACCAAAACTCACACTTGGAGAACTTAGCATCCAAAACCGCTTCTGCGGCCACACGCTCGCACCTGTGACTAGCTACTCGCAGGTGCGATTGCACCAGAAGCTTTGCTGTTTCAGCCATCTCTCCAAGTCCAAACGAGTTTCGCGCATCGTCCGAACGGCATCCGGGTCCCACAAAGTCTCGTCCAAACATACCAACGAGTTTGAAATCATAAAACGGACCTTCTCGACCTCACGAAACACGAAAAATAATACCAAAACTAAGAATCATACTCCAATCAAATTGAATCAACTTATGAACTTCAAGTTCTTCCAATTCGCTTCAAACGCGCCAAATTATACTTAAACTACTCGGAATGACACCAAATTTTGCGAGCAAGTCTTAAATCACCATACAGAGCTATTCCTAAGCTCGAAATTCCAAACGGACCTCGATAACACCAAAACCTACTTCAAACCAAAATTTAAAGAACTTTAAAACCTTCAATGAGCCAACTTCCAACTTTAGGTGCCGAAACGTTCCCGAGTCATCCAAAGCCCGATCCGAACACACACCCAAGTCTAAAATTATCATACGAACCTATTAGGACCGTTAAATCTTGGTTCCGATGTCGTTTACTAGAAATGTTGACCCAAGTCAAACTTAACCCTTTAAAGCCATTATTAAGGAATTTAGTGTTCCGATTTCAACCCGAACCCTTCCAAACCCGATCTAACTATCTCGGCAAGTCATAAAACAATAAAAGCACATACGAGGAGTCTTATTTAGGGGAAGGGGGATCTAGAAAGCAAAATGACCGGTTGGGTCGTTATAGTATTATTACTTCATATACAATATTTATTTTGATTGTTATTTAAATTTTATTGTATTGTATGGTTAAATCCGTCGTTATGTAACGACGAAAAACGTCATTTTCTGGAACGACCGATTTGGCGTGGTCGCGTCGTTCCCTTATTCTTTTCTCTCATCTTGCCCTTCCTTATTATTAAATAATCTTATTTTATCCTTTAACCTATCTTTTTATATAATAATTCTACATCGTACCTTACCTTTTCTTTATAATATTGCAAGTTTATTCTTTATATTATAGGTCTATGACATCATGAAACGATAAAAAATAATACAATCTATCCAAACATTATATACTTCAAAACGATACAATACAATATTATACGATACATAACAATTATCCAAACAAGCTGTTAACTTACATGGAATCTATGTGGGCCCTTTGTTATTATCGCATTTCGTGTTAAATGGATTTGTCATAATTTTTGTAAGTTAATTGACATTAATGTTTTACTTTGATTAGTAATATGATATATTATGTTATTATTTATCTTAATTACCTTAATCCCCTTTGAGAGTTTCCTGAGTTCCATTCAAATGTTAATCTAAAACATTAGGGAGAATCTCTTTTAATTATTATTTTGCAAGAGTAGAGAGGGTTGAGGTTGTAGTAGCTTACAAATAATATAATCATCTAAAGAAATGTTTGGATCATCTTTTTGATTTTAGTATTTTCACCAATCAGGTGTAAATTTGGATTGCTCCACTGTAGGACCTCAAGTTTTAACCTTTAATAAGTAAACTTTTAATAACACCTCAAAAAGGCAAGCTGATCGCATAGTTTATCATCATGTTCCTCCTTGTCTGTTGCAAATAAATGGAAGATTTTATTTTATTTTTCTTCAAATTTTGACTTGTCTTATCTTTAAATAATAAGAAAATTTAGATATTGGAAACCAAAGAAAAATAAGAGAAGGGAGTGACATTATATTGTACTTTAATTTCTATTTTAATTGAATGTGAATAAACTTATGAGACAATGTGTTTCACGAGAGAAAACGAACAGAAGAAAAAGAAAAGAAATTTGGATAGATTTGTGTAATGAAAAGAAAGTTATAGATAATAGGAAACAAATAATTAAATGTTCTCCAATTCTCCAAATATCAAATATTTTTTGCAGCATTAACAAAAAAAAAAGACTTTTCTTAAACAAGCCTTTTGTTATTTTTCTTTTTGTCCGAGAAATTATTATACAAAGCACGAAAAGTTTAAAAGGATTTACCCTCTCTTGCTTTTCTTGGATTCTTATCTCATCAACCAAACTAATCTTATGGCTAATTTATTATGCAGTTTTCAGATACTTCATCCTTGCTTGGTAATTTCCAAGAATATGACAAGAAGTTGATAATAAATTAAATACTATACTAAAGTCATGGTTCCCCACGTAAGAAAGATGCATACTT
Organism: Nicotiana otophora; assembly: GCA_000715115.1. Lineage (NCBI taxonomy): Eukaryota > Viridiplantae > Streptophyta > Magnoliopsida > Solanales > Solanaceae > Nicotiana > Nicotiana otophora. The sequence continues at coordinate 25,516 of AWOL01S0023616.1, forward strand.
TAGGATGAAAAGTTTAGACAATGGCAAGGGGCTACCCATGCGGGCCAATTATAATGCGCCTCTCTAATCTTTAATTTAATTATTAGAGCAATATTAAAAGAAATTCTAAAATCAAAAACTAACTTGAAAAGAAAAACAAAGAATACAAACAAAAAATATACTTGAAGAAAATTAAGCATCAAGAAGAAAAATACAAACGTGGAAGAGAGTGAGTATTAAAGGAATTTATTTTTGTACTTTGTATTTTAGAGGCAAATGTCTAAAATGTATTTGTTACTAACCAAACGACAAAGTGAAAACATTACGAAATTAGGATAAAAATATTTAAAATATGTTAACTTTTGAGATTTTTAGTTTGAGAAATTACTATGAGTCAATTTTTGGATGTTTAAGTTGAAAAAATGAATTTATTAAGCGTATGCCACAAATAAACGCCCAGAACATTGGGGCTTACGCTTAGGCGAACACCCAGAAGGTTGGGGTGTACGCCCCACGATACTTACATCCCACCAGTACACCTCAGTGTATTTTTTGGTATGCCTCGCCCAAGGCAAAAAAATGCCTTTTTAAAATACTGGATATTGTTACAACTAGGAATCCCAACCTTTAAGTCGTGATGGCGCCTAACATCCACTTGCTATGTAAGCCGGCGTGAAATAATTAATTAACAAATTTTAACGGTTTAAAAATAATAATGATATTCAACGAGAATAAAAGCCAAGTCCAACACATTACTAATATAAATCACGTGATAATATCTATTTCCGAAAATCCGGAGTCACGAGTACATGAGCAACTAGAAGTCTACAAACAAAGTCTGAAATAAATACAACTGTTTCGAAAGAAATAAACAGTAAAAGTGGGAAATGGAAGAGGACTTCAGGGTCTGCCGACGCCATCAGATCTACCTCGTGTCTCCATATGAAATGATCCGAGCTGACGCACCTCACGCACCGCTAGGACCAATACCAATATCTGCACAAGAAGTGCAGAAGTGTAATATGAGTAGAACCGACCCAATGTACTTCATAAGTATCGAATCTAACCTCGACAAGGTAGTGGCAAGGTTATGACAAGACACCTAAGTAAATAAACATGTACAAATATATATAAAGCAACAATGATAACAAATAATGATAAAGTACTAACTGGGAAGCGACATGCGAAAATGGGAAGATATAATACATACAACAAGTATGAAATCACGAAATAAGTATATCACAAAAACCGAAAATCATTCAAATCAATGATATGAAAATGGCACGGCATCACACTTTGTACTTTTACTCTTGACCTCACCATGCAATAATATTATAACGACCCGGCCGGTCGTTTTGAGTATTATAACCGCGTTCCCCTATTTACTGCTTAATTTATACCTTATAATTATTTTATAACTTACCGTGTTAGTTGGTTCGGGTCCGGAAGGATTTCGAAGTGAAATAAGATACTTAGTCTCATAATTGAAAACTTAAGTTGAAAAAGTTGATCGGATGTTGACTTATGTGTAAACGACCTCGGATTTGAATTCCGATGATTTCAATAGCTCCGTATGGTAATTTTGGACTTAGGAGTGTGTCCGAAAAATTATTTGAAGGTCCGTAGTAGAATTAGGCTTGAAATGGCGAAAGTTGAAATTTTGGGAAGTTTGACCGGGAGATTGACTTTTTGATATCGGGGTCGGAATTCGATTCAAAAAATTTAAATAGGTCCATTATGTCATTTATGACTTGTATGCAAAATTTGAGGTCAATAGGACGTGATTTGATAGGTTCCGGCGTCGTTTGTAGAAATTGGAAGTTTTAAAGTTCATTAGGCTTGAATTGGGGTATGATTCATGGTTTTAGCATTGTTTGATATGATTTGAGGTCTCAACTAAGTTCGTATGACGTTTTAGGACTTGTTGGTGAATTTTGTTGAAGTCCCGAGGGTCTAGCATGAGTTTCGGATGGTTAACGGATCGATTTTTGAATTTGAAAGACTGCTGAAGTTTCTGCCTTCTAGTGCAATCGCACCTGCGGAACTTGGCTCGCAGTTGTGAGCACGCAGAAGTGCAATGGGCATCGCAGGTGCGTAAGGTCCGCAAAAGCGGACAAAAAACTCGCACAAGCGAGCTCGCAGGTGCGAGCAGGGATGCGCAGAAGCAGAGGCTGGGCTGGTGAGTGTGGAGCGCAGATGCGGACACGCACCTATGCATGGGGGATCACAGAAGCGATAATGTGCATAGAAATGATAATGTGCGTAGAAACGAGGGAAAATTCACAGAAGCGGTTAAAAACTCCGCAGGTGCGGAACCTCTAGAGAGTGTACAGAAACAAAGAGGTGCGTGAGTTTCTCATTTTTGGACATTCCAAACACGGGTTGAGGCGATATTTGAGCGATAAATCACGGAAAAGCTTGAGGTAAGTCACTTGTGATCATTTCTACTCCATAATATTGAATTATCATCGAATAATCCGGCTAGATCACATGTTTTTGAGATGTAAATCGGGGATTTGAACATAGGGATTTGAAAATAAGATTTGAGGATTTGGAGGTCGAGTTGAGGTCGGATTTTGGTAAAATTGGTATGGTTAGACTCGTGGTTGAATGAGCTTTCTGATTTTATAACTTTTTTCGGGTTCTGAGGTGTGGGCCACACAAACGATGTTTTTGAGTTAACTTTCGGAGTTTATTGGAAATTAGTATTTTCTTATGAAATTAATTCTAATAATTTGTATTGACTGAATCGAATTAATTGTGACTAGATACGAGTCTTTCGGAGACCAATTTACGAGGCAAGGGCATAACAGAGTAAGAAATTATATATTTTGAGGTAAGTAACGCTTCTAAACTTGGTTCTAAGGGTATGAATCCCCGAACTGATGTTATATAAATTGTTTGGAGGTGACACACACGATAGTGACGAGCGTGTGGACGTGCACCATTGAAATTGTGACTTGAATAAATTTTATGAAGTCGTAAAAAATTAAAGAATCATGTTATTATCTGAACATTTTCCACGTGTTAGAGAAATTGAGCTGAGGCTCTTATTAAAGATCATGTTTGTGCTTCGTGCCGATATTTCGGGACCCATGGGGTCATGTTGCTGTTAAATTAATTGCTTTACAAATGTACATTTCACACCGAGTCATATTCGTCCATTGTGAGGATATTTATGGGATAGAGTTGCGTGCCGCAGCAGACCATATATATATATATATATATTATTATTATTATTATTATTATTATTATTATTATTATTATTATTATTATTATTATTATTATTATTATTATTATTATACGGATCGAAATGCGTGCCGCAACATGACTTATAGGCTTTATTATTATTATGGGATCGAACTGCACGCCACAGTAGGCCATATCGGCTTTATATAACATTTGGGCTGAAGGGCCCCTCTAGAGTTTGTACACACCCCTAGTGAGCGTAGATGATTATATATTCAGGATGGACTTCCTAGGGCATGGACTTGCCTTACTTATTTATATTATGATGAATTTTTCTTGGACATGGATATTGTCCGTATCATTTACATTTGGGGAATCAATTACCTCAGGGATGGATTGGCCTTATACGGTACTTAGTGAGTGACTGTCAGTCGATATGTATATATTTACGGGATGGAATATCTCTGGGTTGGATTGGCCATAAACAGTACCGAGTGATCGAATGATTAGTGATCAGTATTACATGAAGTCTTCCCACTGAGATATCGTATTCCTCATATCATGCAGCATTGATCTATTTCACTTGTACTGAGTTTAACTGTTGAACTTGAAAGCATGCCTACATTTTTGTACCACTATTTATACTGGGTTGTACCTGCAAAGCTCGTCACTACTTTCAGCCCAGATGTTAGTCTTGTTGCTTATTGATTGGTTGTACTCATACTACACTCTGCACCTCGTGTGCAGATCCAGGTGCTCCCGGATACGGCGACTGCTAGATTTCAGAGTTATTTCTGTTGGAGACTATCAAGGTAGCTGCCTGGAGTCCGCTGAACTTGACTCTCTTTCTTTCAGTTATTGTACTGTTCTATATTTTCAGATAGTGATTTTATCAGTCAGACTTTGTATTCATTTAGATGCTCATGTACTCAGTGACACCGGATTTTGGGAGTGATTATAACTGTATTGTGAGATTTCTTCCGTTGAATTTAAATATTATGTTTTCAAACTTAATAGATATGGTGGTTTATTGAGAGTGTTGGTTTGCCTAGTATTGAGATAGGCGCTATCACGACAGGTGAGATTTTGGGTCGTGACAAATATGAATATAATGACACGACATCACCCTTCGTGCTTTTTCTCTTATCCTCACCATGTAATAATAATATGAATGAAATGGCACGACATAACCCTTCGTGCTTTTACTCTCTTACTCATTATGTAATAATGATTATATGAATGAAATGGCACAACATCACTCTTCATGCTTTTACTCTCTTCCTCACCATGTAATAATAATAATATGAATTCGAATAATAAATAATGCGGAGAATAATTTAACTTCAAATATAGTGACATGATATCAAACTTCAACTTCCAACGATAATCAACAACTTTGAAATAAGAAATAAATACGAAATGAATAATCAAAGAAGTAATATAACCTAAGCATGGATATCATAGTTAACAGAATAATATAATACAAGGAAATAATTTTTGCCTGTATGTTTTAACCCAATGACAACGCATAGGTACTTGTCACCTCACATATACGTTGTCTCCACACATAAAAAACATTGCAAATAGACCAATAAGTCATAATCCTTCAAATCAAGGTTAACCACGACACTTACCTCGCTCCGCAATCAAAGGAATCACCCATCCACGATTTTGCCTCTAGAATTAGCCTCCAAACCAATCAAATCTAATCAAATATAGTTCAAATAATTCAAAATAAGCTTTAGAGACTACCCACGAATGAAAAAGATTAAATTTTAATGATTTTAGAAAAGGTCAATAAAAGTAAACCCCAAGCTCGCTTGGTCAAAACTCGAGGTTCGGACCAAAATATGATTACTCATTCACCCCGAGCTTGGTTATGTGATTTGTTTCAAAATCCGACCTTAATTTGAGGTCTAAATCTCAATTTTACAAACATTCCCAATTCTACCAATTCCCTAATTTCTACCATGGAAATCCTAAATTTGATGTTGAAATCTCATGAAAAGTAATGGGTAGTTGAAAGGAAATGGATTAAAGTCACTTTTCAATGAATTTGGGAAGAAAAGCCCATTGGAAAGTCGTCTCTAGAGTGTCTCTAGAGTATTTCGGATTGAGAAATAGTGTAAAATGAGTTAAGTCCCATTTTTTCCTATTTTACCCAGCTGCAAATATCGCAATTGTGATGTGTTGTCCGCAATTGTGAACACCGCAAATACGAGACAAGGGTCGCAAATGCAAACCCTGTCACAGAAGCCCATAAGTCACAATTGCGAAAAAAGGTTCGCAATTACGAATAGACCCACTTTTGAAAATGCGGACTTTTCCTTCGTAAATGCGAAGATAACTCAAGAACACACCGAGATGCAAATGCGACCTCTAATAGTTTGCAAATTCGAACATTTTCCTCGCAATTGCGAGTTTTACCCAGCCCAACCCTTTCTTGGAAATACAAACAATTGTTCTCATAAGCGGGGCTTGCAATTGCGAGCCAGACCTCGCAAATGCGAGATCTGTATCAGAACACCAGATCTAGCATTGCACCAGCAGTTCAAGTCATCCAAAACTATAACGATCCGACTTGTCGTTTTAAGAATTAACGCCCCGTTCAGTGACTTAAGGTCTCGAGCAGCTTCGCAATATGTATTATGATCCACGGGTGTGGTCGAGTTTGATTTACTGAAGATTCGAAATTAAATTAAAAAAATAATCCTTATTTAGAAGCATAAATAGAAAGAGTTAATCGGAAAGTTGACTTTTGAGTAAACAATCTCAGATTCAAATTCTCATGGTTCCAATATCTCTGTATGGTGATTTTGGACGTATGAGCGTGTCCGGAAAATTATTTGGAAGTCCATAGTGGAATTTGGCTTGAAATGGCGAAAATAGAATTTTACGGAAGTTTGACTGGGGAGTTGACTTTTTGATATCGGGGTCGAAATCCAGTTCTGAAAATTTGTATAGGTCCGTTATGTCATTTACGACTTGTGTGCAAATTTTGAGGTCAATCAGACGTGATTTGATAGGTTTCAACATTAAATGTAGAAGTTGGAATTTCTTAGTTTCATTAAGCTTGAATTGGGGTATGATTCGTCGTTCTAGCATTGTTCGATGTAATTTGAAGTTTCTACTAGGTTCGTATGATGTTTTAGAACTTGTTGGTATGATTTGATGGGTCCCGAGGGGCTTAGGTGTATTTTTGGATCATTGGTTGAAAGACTAGTAAAATTAAGAAATTTGGGAGTTTGACCATGGTCAATATCGGGTCAAAACGACCTCCTTTCAGTATTTTGAGAGCGCAAGTAGGTCCGTAGCATGTTTTATGATTGTTATTCATATATGGTTTGTGTCCGGGAGGTTCCGGATGAATTTCAGGGTGGTTTCAGATAATTTCGGAGAAGTTTGAGTTTGCTGGTTTCTGGTGAAACATTATTCATTCGCAATTGCGAAAGCACTATTCATTCGCAATTGTGAACCATTTATGGCAATTGCGATAATACTGTTCATTCGCAATTGCGAAAACACTGTTCATGAGAGGTACTGTTCATTCGCAAATGCGAAGTTTTTGTCCGCAAATGCGAACCTGGGCAGAAACTTAAGGATTGAAAATCTGTTATTTCTTCATTTTTGATTGGGATTTTTGGAGCTCGGTTTTTGGGCAATTTGAGGATTTCTTCACGACTTCGACTGGCGTAAGTGTTCTATATCCTAAAGTGATTATATTTCATGAATCTATGATTATATTCATCGTTTAATTCGGATTTAAATGGAAGAAATCTAGATTTTTATAAAATCTTCCAAAAATAAAAATTTAAGATTTGGAGGTCGGGCTGTTATTGGAATTCGATAAAATTGGTATGGTTGACCTCGTATTGGAATGGGTGTTCGTATTTCATGAATATTATGTCGGGTTCCGAGGGACGGGCCCCGTATTGACTTTTGTTGACGTTTTGGAATTTAAGTTGATGTATTATTATCCGGAATTATTTCCGATGAATTTTAATGAAGTTATACAATTAATTTGGATAGATTTGAACTGTCCGGAGGCCAATTCAAGCAAGAAGGCTATTTTGAAATATCGGCCTAACTTCAAAAAGGTAAGTGTCTTGCTTAACCTCGAGTGGGGAAATTACCACTTAGGCATTGAGTCTTATGTGCCATTTGTGAAATGTGAAAAGCAGTGTACGCGAGGTAACGAGTACGTACTCGGGCTTATATGATTGAAATTCATATATGGTTTGTGTCCGGGAGGTTCCAGATGAGTTTCGGATGGTTTCGGATCATTTCAGAGAAGTTTGAGTTTGCTGGTTTCTGGTGAAACACTGTTCATTCGCAATTGCGAACCATTTATAGCAATTGCGAAAACACTGTTCAGTTGCAATTGCGAACCATTTATGGCAATTGCGCAAATACTGTTCATGTGAGGTATTGTTCATTCGCAAATACGAAGAGTTTGTTCGCAAATGTGAACCTGGGCAGAAACTTAAGAATTGAAAATCTGTCATTTCTTCATTTTCGATTGAGATATTTGGAGCTCGGGTTTTGGGCAATTTTGAGGATTTCTTCACGACTTCGACTGGGGTAAGTGCTCTATATCCTAAAATGATTATATTTCATGAATCTATGATTATATTCATCGTTTAATTCAGATTTAAATGAAAGAAATCAAGATTTTTACAAAATCTTCCAAAAATAAAAATTTAAGATTTGGAGGTCGAGTTGTTATTGGAATTCGATAAAATTGGTATGGTTGAACTCGTATCGGAATGGGTGTTCGTATTTCATGCAAATTATGTTGGGTTCCAAGGGGCGGGCCCCGTATTGACTTTTGTTGACTTTTTGGAATTTAAGTTGATGTATTATTATCCGGAATTGTTTCCGATGAATTTTATGAAGTTATACAATTAATTTGGATAGATTTGAGCTGTCCGGAGGCCAATTCAAGCAAGAAGACTATTTTGGAATATCGGCCTAACTTCAAAACGGTAAGTGTCTTGCTTAACCTCGAGTGGGGGAATTACCCCTTAGGCATTGAGTCTTATGTGCCATTTGTGAAATGTGAAAAGCAGTGTACGCGATGTGACGAGTACGTACTCGGGGTTATATGATTGAAATTCATATATGGTTTGTGTCCGGGAGGTTCCGAATGAGTTTCGGGTGATTTCGGATCATTTCGGAGAAGTTTGAGTTTGCTGGTTTCTGGTGAAACGCTGTTCATTCGCAATTGCGAACCATTTATGGCAATTGCGAAAACACTGTTCATTCGCAATTGCAAACCATTTATGGTAATTGCGAAAACACTGTTCATGTGAGGTACTGTTCATTCGCAAATGCGAAGTGTTTGTTCGCAAATGCGAACCTGGGCAGAAACTTAAGGATTGAAAATCTGTCATTTCTTCATTTTCGATTGGGAGTTTTGGAGCTCGGGTTTTGGGCAGTTTTGAGGATTTCTTCACGACTTCGACTGGGGTAAGTGCTATATATCCTAAAGTGATTATATTTCATGAATCTATGATTATATTCATCGTTTAATTCAGATTTAAATGAAAGAAATCAAAAGTTTTACAAAATCTTCCAAAAATAAAAATTTAAGATTTGGAGGTCGAGTTTTTATTGGAATTCGATAAAATTGATATGGTTGAACTCGTATCGGAATGGGTGTTCGTATTTCATGAAAATTATGTCGGGTTCCAAGGAGCGGACCCCGTATTGACCTTTGTTGACTTTTTGGAATAAAATTTTAAGTCGATATATTATTATCCAAAATTGTTTCCGATGAATTGTAATGAACTTATACAATTAATTTGGATAGCTTTGAGCTGTCCGGGGGCTAATTCAAGCAAGGAGGCTATTTTGAAATATCGGCCTAACTTCAAAAGGTAAGTATCTTGCTTAACCTCGAGTGGGAGAATTACTCCTTAGGCATTGAGTCTTATGTGCCATTTGTGAAATGTAAAAAACCGTGTACGCGAGGTGACAAGTACGTACTCGGGCTTATACATGCAAGATTCATTGAAATAAAGTCTTAGGCATTATTGCATAGTAAATTAGGAAATTATAGAAAATTATTAAATCATCTGTTTGCCATGTCTAAATCCTTATTGTTGAATTTGTTTTTATGTGATAATTTGATGTGATTGTTACTTGAAATATTTACGAAATGTCGTGAGTATTGTTAGTTTAATATTTCTTGGAAATTAATTCCAATATGAATCTTCTTGTGCAAATAATTAATTTATGCGAGCTTAAAAATAAGTGTTAATATAATTATCTAAATTTGCATTAATGAAGGTTTTGCTTTATGCTGAGTAATTTCTATCTCAATTGATTGTTTTTGGGTATTATATACATTGTGTGGAGCCTTGGGCTATTTGTTGTGAAATTAATTAATTTTGTTATATCTTTGGAATTTGGTTGTGGCCATTTGGCAAATTGTGATATGAATTGATTTTATTATATTGTCGTGTTAATTTTCCGTGTAAATTGTTGTATTGTGTGAGTTACTATTTTGGGTAGATAAGGGTGGAATTTCACCGTTGATATTATGTGGGTATAAGGGAGGCATTTCACTGTTGTTATATTTGTTGGAATATTGTCTGGGCGGAGCGATAACAGTGGCTATAGGAGCGATAAGGGTGGCAATATGAGCGATAAGAGTGGCTATTGATATTGTTTGGGCGGAGCGATAAGGGTGGCTATAGGAGTGATAAGGGTGGCAATAGGAGCGACAAGGGTGGCTATTGTCAGGGACGATATGTGATGATGTGGGGTTGTGATGTTGATAATTTTCATGTGATGTTGTGATTTTCTTGTGTTTATTTCTATACCTTGTGCAACTTGTCTTATTATTGGTAAATTGATAACAATATGATTTATGTTGAAATTGAGAGCCAGTGGCTATTGCCAGGCGGATTATAAAATGAAATGTGGGCACGAAGTGTCGTGAGTAAATAATGAGAATATTTGGCACGTGAATTGTCCGTGCAGTTGTGATATGAAATGTGGGCACGAGGTGCTGTGATGATATGATAATGATAATTGGCATGTGAATTGTCCTTGCAATTGTGATATGAAATGAAGGCACAAGGTGCCGGAGAAATATGATAATTTAATTATGGGAACCGTGGAAATATGAAAATGGGCTGAGGCCCATGTTTACGAAAAATATGAAAATGGGCTGAAACCCGTGTTTACGAAAAATATGAAAATGGGTTGAGACCCGTATTTTTATGATTATGAAATGAGGTATCACATGGTGACTTTTTAATTGAAAGCATTATATTCAAAATATTTATTTGGAAGGATATTTACTTAGAAAGTATTATATGTAAGAATTTTATTTAGGAAATTATATTTGAAAAGATTTATTGAAAGAATTATATTTGAAAAATAATTATTTAAGAAAATTATATTTGAAAGAGAGTTATCTGGAAGAAGTATATGTGAAAGACATTTATTTGAAGGACTTGATTTAATTGTGTGTACTTGTATTTATTAATTGTTGAGTGATATTAATGGTATTCTTGTTGCCTGCTGTGCATATCACTGGTTGTTCCATGTTGTCCTATTGTTATTTGTTTCCTATTATTTTGTATATTATATTGCACAGGTTATTAGACTAGTGAGTGTCTTGACTGTACCTCGTCTCTACTCCATTGAGGTTAGTCTTGATACTTATTGGGTACCGACCGTGGCGTACTCATACTACACTTCTGTATATTTTTGTGCAGAGCTAGGTATTGAAGTTATATGACTTGAGCAGAGTTAAAATGCGATCATAAGGATTCAAGGTAGAGCTGCTTCGCCGTCGCAGTCCCTTGGAGTCTTTTCATTTCATTGTACTGTTAATTTGTAATCAAACAGTATTGTATATTCAGTCCTCGTGATCATTCCATATATTCAGTTAGAGTTCGTGACTCAGTACTACCAGTTTTGGGAGGTTGTGTATTGTAATTATTTCCGCTGTTAGATTTTAATTCAAAAAAATAAATGGCTTCAAAATGTAATAGAAATCGGCTTACCTAGTCTTAGAGACTAGGTGCCATCACGACGCCTTTGGTGGAATTTTGGGTCGTAACAACTTGGTATCAGAGCACTAGGTTCATAGGTTCTACGAGTCACGAACGAGTCTAGTAGAGTCTTGCGGATCAGTACGGAGACATCTGTACGTATCTTCGAAAGGCTACAGAATTGCTAGGAAATTTCCATTTCTTTCATTCCCATCGTGCGGAATTTGTTGAATTTGGAATTTGAGCCTTTGTATCTCTATTCTCTCACAGATGGTGAGGACACGTGCTACCAGGTTAGCTAAGCAAGCATCCTCTCATACTGCTAGGGCTGCAAGAGGCCGGGGCCGAGATAGAGGCCGAGGTAGAGGTCGAGGAAGGGCACGTGCTGCGACTAGAGCACCTGTCAGAACAACAATTGAGGAGCCACTAGTAGCTCCAGTTGGGGGGACAGGTACCANTACCCCCGGACTTCAGGAGACTTTAGCACAGTTCCTGAGTATGTTTGGTACATTAACTCAGGCGGGATTGATCTCTGTTGCACCAACATTCCGCAGATTGGGGGAGTAGCTTAGACTCCTACCATAACTCTAGAGTAACAGGATCCCGTTGATCAGGTTCCGGGTGTAGTACCGGTACAACCTATTATTACGGTTCGACCTGAGGTTAGGCCAGAGGCATCAAAAGAAGAACAAAAGAGACTAGAAAGGTTTAAGAAATATGATCCACCAACTTTCAGTGGCACAACCAAAGAGGATGCCCAAGAATTTCTGGAAAATTATCACCGTATTCTCCGCACCATGGGTATTGTGGACGTGAGAGGAGTTGCCTTTACTACATTTCAACTGTCAGGCGCAGCGTATCGGTGGTGGCAAATCTATGAAGAAGGTAGACCAGCCGATGCAACACCACCAACTTGGACTCAATTTTAGGAAATGTTCTTGAAATAGTTTGTTCCCCAGACTATCCGAGATGCGTGGCGTACATAGTTTGAACGGTTGCATCATGGCACTATGATAGTGTCAGAATATGCTATCAGGTTCAGTGAGTTAGCCCGTCATGCACCTATCTTAGTTCCTTCAATCAGAGAACGGGTCCGCAGATTCAATGAGGAGCTCGATTATGATATTAAAATATGCATGGATAGAGAGTTGCAAACTGATGCTCAATTTCAACAAGTAGTGGAGATTGTATGGAAGATTGAGGGTGTTTTAGGCGATGAAAGGGAGTCTAAGGAAGCCAAAAGGTCTCGAAGATCTGGAGGGTTCAGTGGGTTTTACTCTTCAGCTAGAACCCATTATAGTGGAGGCTCGAGCAGTCAGTCAGCTCAGTCCGCACATCAGATTACTCGGAGTGCTCTAGTTTACAGTACACCACCGACACGATATTCTTACAGTGGTTATTTCAGTTATCCGGCACAGACTCAGTACGAGCAGCTACGATCTCAGAAGGGTTGTTATACGTGTGGTGATACTAGGCATATCATGAGAGATTATCCCAGACTTGGGAGGGGTGAATTTCATCTGAACACTCCAGCCACAAGATTTATTCCAGTTGATACTCCACGTGCACAGTCAGTTAGAGGTGGAGGACATGCAGGTAGTGGGCACCTAAGAGGTGGAGGCCCGAACCGTTGATATAATCACTATGATTTGGCTGGGGCCAATACACCAGATGGTGTCGTTACAGGTACGATCCTGATTTTATTATAAAAGGATATTTTCCTTAATTTGATTCGGTTCTGAATATTGAGATGAGTCCTCCTATTATGCTCCACTTATGGTGAGCTTCATACACTCGTTACCCACTTTTATGTTTATCCATGTTGGGAGATTTTAAAATGTGAGCCCGTGTCTGTTATTTTATTTCTGTACACTATTGAGGGCTATAAGCCCAAAAGTAATTTTTACTATTCATTACAGTGGGCTTAATGTGTGTCGGAATAATTAATTCTAATTTTTGTGAATTATATTCCCTACCGGTATGAGGGTTCGCTATGTATTATGAAAAATATTTACGAAATTTATTGAAAAGAAGAAAGAAAGGAAATTGAAAATTTTCAGTTGGCACAATGTGCAAAATACTTGTGATTCAAAGTTGAGGACGAGATCCTCGCATTTTATACATGATGTGAAATATTTAAACCGGGCTGCAAGCCGCGATGAAAGTTATGTAAGGACGAGTTCCTTGTGGTGAAATATTTATGAGTTTAAAAAAATTTCCCCTTTGTAAAATTTAACTGTACAATAGTATTAATAGGGAGTCATGCCTTATATGCTTATTTGATAATTCTTGTATATTTTCTGTGTATATTCAGCCATTTTGGTGCTGTAAACATTGAGTTTTAACCTATGAGATGAGTGCCCACGTGGCGTTAAATATGACTCATTAATCCAAGTAAGCAATCATGAGGTCTTCATGCCTCACATTCTGTTGTAAGTATTGTAAAAATTCGGAATGAGGTGGTGGTTAATATGAGATTAATTGATGATGCTGGAATTAATTATGAGCAGTTTTTAAGACCAGAGACGTGGTGATGAGCATACATATGATGTGCTTCATGTACTGATATCATTATGATAATGCAGTGTTTGTAATGCTGAGATTGTGTTATTGATATATACATTGTGGATGTGTTGTTACTAGTTGTTTTGGTGTTAGTCTGGCAGGTGGATAGGCCCAATTACAGGGGAGACTCAGCCGGAATTTTTGAAAATTTGGGAGGCAGTAAAATTTGAAGGATTGAGATTTGCAAAGGAAGAGATAAGTTATGTTATGTGTTTGAGGGCGAATGAACCTAAGCGGGGAAGAATGAAACACCTCAGAAAATTTTTGAAGTGCTTCAACACTATCAAGAAAAATGATGTGTGCGTAGACACGAGTTGCTATAGCCAGTTGAGACTAATACCGTGCGTTTTTGTGAAAAAAAAATCAGACCTTTTGAAATGTTGGAGTGTAAGAAATTGATCTTAAAGTTTACAAATATGGATAAAAGAAATAATCTCAAATGAGATGATGTTCTTGGGCTTATCTCAAATATGGTAGCGTGGAATCAACCGTGTGTATATGTGTAAAAGTAAAATCATTAATTTAGTAACTTCAGAATAATTCTTAGAACGTTCGAGGACGAACGTTTGTTTAAGAGGTGGAGAATGTAACGACCTGACTTTTTGTTTTAAGAATTAACGCCCCGTTCAGTGTCTTAAGGTCTCAAGCAACTTCATAATATGTATTGTGACCTACGGGTGTGGTCGAGTTTGATTTACTGAAGATTCAGAATTAAATTAAAAGAACAATCCTTATTTAGAAGCATAAATGAAAAGAGTTGACCGGAGAGTTGAATTTTGAGTAAACGATCTCGGATTCAAATTCTCATGGTTCCAATAACTCCGTATGGTGATTTTGGACGTAGGAGCGTGTCCGAAAAATTATTTGGAAGTCCGTAGTGGAATTTGGCTTGAAATGGCAAAAATAGAAGTTTTGGAAAGTTTGACCGGGGAGTTGACTTTTTGATATCGGGGTCGGAATCCAGTTATGATAATTTGTATAGGTCTGTTATGTAATTTATGACTTGTGTGCAAAATTTGAGGTCAATCAGATGTGATTTGATAGGTTTCGGCATTAAATGTAGAAGTTGGAATTTTTTATTTTTATTAAGCTTGAATGGGGGTATAATTCGTGGTTCTAGCATTGTTCGATGTAATTTGAAGTTTCTACTAAGTTCGTATGATGTTTTAGGACTTTGTTGATATGATTTGACTGGTCCCGAGGGGCTTAGGTGTATTTTTGGATCATTGATTGAAAGACTAGTAAAGTTAAGAAATTTGAGAGTTTGACCATGGTCAATATCGGGTCAAGACGGCCTTCTTTTAGTGTTTTGTGTGCGCGAGCTGGTCTGTAGCATGTTTTATGATTGAAATTCATATATGGTTTGTGTCCAGGAGGTTCCGGATGAGTTTCAGATCATTTCATTGAAGTTTGACTTTGCTGGTTTCAGGTGAAACACCGTTCATTCGCAATTGCGAACCATTTATGGCAATTGCGAAAACACTGTTCATGTGAGGTACTGTTTATTCACAAATGCGAAGTTTTTGTTCGCAAATGCGAACCTCGGCAAAAACTTAAGAATTGAAAATCTGTCATTTCTTCATTTTCGATTAGGATTTTTGAAGCACGGGTTTTTGGCAATTTTGAGGATTTCTGCATGACTTCGACTGGGATAAGTGTTCTATATTCTAAAGTGATTATATTTCATGAATCTATGATTATATTCATCATTTAATTCGGATTTAAATAGAAGAAATCAAGATTTTTACAAAATCTTCCAAAAACAAAAATTCTAGATTTGGAGGTTGAGTTGTTATTGGAATTCGATAAAATTGGTATGATTGAACTCGTATCGGAATGGGTGTTCGTATTTCATGAAAATTATGTCGGGTTCCGAGGGACGAGCCCCGCATTAACTTTTTAGAATAAAATTTTAAGTCGACGTATTATTATCCGGAATTGTTTCCGATGAATTTTAATGAAGTTATACAATTAATTTGGATAGATTTGAGCTGTCCGGAGGCCACTAGCAAGAAGGCTTTTTTGGAATATCGACCTAACTTCAAAAAGGTAAGTGTCTTGCTTAACCTCGAGTGGGGGAATTACCCCTTAGGCATTGAGTCTTATGTGCCATTTGTGAAATGTGAAAAACCGTGTACGCGAGGTGACGACTACGTACTCGGGCTTATACGTGCAAAATTCATTGAAATAAAGTCTTAGGCATTATTGCGTAGTAAATTAGAAAATATTAGAAAATTATTAAATCATCTGTTTGCCATGCCTAAATCCTTATTGTTGAATTTGTTTTTATGTGATAATTAGATATGATTGTTACTTGAAATATTTATGAAATTTCGTGAGTATTGTTGGTTTAATATTTTTTGGAAATTAATTCCAATATGAATCTTCTTATGCAAATAATTAATTTAAGCGAGCATAAGAATAAGTATTTATATAATTATCTAAATTTGCATTAATGAAGGTTTTGCTTTATGCTGAGTAATTTCTATCTTAATTGATTATTTTTGAGTGTTATATACATTGTGTGGAGCCTTGGGCTATTTGTTGTGAAATTAATTGATTTTGTTATATCTTTGGAATTTGGTTGTGGCCATTGGGCAAATTGTGGTATGAATTGATTTTATTATATTGTCGTGTTAATTTCCCGTGTAAATTGTTGTGTTGTGTGAGTTACTACTATGTGGATATAAGGGTGGCATTTCACCGTTGATATTATGTGGGTATAAGGGTGGTATTTCACTGTTATTGTGTTTGTTAGAATATTGTCTGAGCGAAGCGATAAGGATGGCAATAGGAGCGATAAGGGTAGCTATAGGAGTGATAAGGGTGGCAATAAGAGCGATAAGATTGGCTATTGTCAGGGACGATATGTGATGATGTTGGGTTGTGGTGTTGATAATTTTCACGCGATGTTGTGAATTTCTTGTGTTTATTTCTATACCTTGTGCAACTTGTCTTGTTGTCGGTAAATTGATAACAATATGATTTATGTTGAAATTGAGAGCCTGTGGCTATTGCCAGGCGGATTATAAAATGAAATGTGGGCACGAGGTATCGTGAGTAAATAATGAGAATATTTGGCACGTGAATTATCCGTGCAGTTGTGATATGAAATGTGGGCACGAGGTGTTGTGATGAAATGATAATGATAATTG
>AWOL01S0023616.1:42918-129555 GCA_000715115.1 Nicotiana otophora
TGACTTTTTAATTGAAAGAATTATATTCAAAATATTTATTTGGAAGGATTTTTACTTAGAAAGTATTATATGAAAGAATTTTATTTGAAAGATATTTATTTGAGGAAATTATATTTGAAAATATTTATTGAAAGAATTTTATTTGAAAAATAATTATTTGAGAAAATTATATTTGAAAGAGAGTTATCTGGAAGAATTATATGTGGAAGACATTATTTGAAGGACTTGATTTAATTGGGTGTACTTGTGTTTATTAATTGTTGAGTGATATTAATGGTATTCTCGTTGTCTGCTGTGCATATCACTGGTTGTTCCATGTTGTTCTATTGTTATTTGTTTCCTATTATTTTGTATATTATATTGCACATGTTATTAGACTAGCGAATGTCTTGACTGTACCTCGTCTCTACTCCATTGAGAACGTCTTGATACTTATTGGGTACCGACCGTGGCGTACTCATACTATACTTCTGCACATTTTGTGCAGAGCCAGGTATTAAAGATATCGGACTTGAGCAGAGTTAAAGCACGATCATAAGGATTCAAGGTAGAGCTGCTTGGCCGTTGCAGTCTCTTGGAGTCTTTTTATTTCATTGTACTGTTAATTTGTAATCAAACAATATTGTATATTCGGTCATCGTGATCATTCCATGTGTTCAGTTAGAGTTCGTGACTTAGTACTACCAGTCTTGGGAGGTTGTATATTGTAATTATTTCTGCTGTTAGATTTTAGTTCAAAAATAAAAGAATGGCTTCAAAATATAGCAGAAATCGACTTACCTAGTCTTAGAGACTAAGTGTCATCACGACGCCTGTGGTGGGATTTTGGGTCGTGACAGAAACGTGTCTGAAACTCATCCGAGCCCTTCAGACTCCAATCCAAACATGCACACAGGTGTAATAATATCATACGAACTCGCTCACATGATCAAAACATCAAAATATCACCTAAAACTATGAATCGGACATCAAAATGCATGAAATTTTCAAAGAAACTCAAGAACATTAAAATTCACAACCGAGTGTCCGAATCCTATCAAATCAACTCTGTTTTACACCAAATTTCGGAGACAAGTCTTAAATAGTAAAATGAACCTATACCAAGTTCTGAAATCAAAATCCGAATCCGGTAGCAATAAACTAAGCCTACGATCAAACTTTGGAATTCTTTAAACCTTCAAATTAGTAGTTTTTAACAAATCACGTTAAATCAAGTTAGGGACTTCCGAATTCAATTCCGGGTATACGCCCAAGTCCAAAATCACGATACGGATCCATCAGGATCATTAAAATATTGATCCGAGTCCTTTACCCAAAATGCTGACCGTAGTCAACTCAAATTAGTTTTAAAGCTAATATTCATATATTCTTCAAATTTTCACATAAAAACTTTTCAAAAAAAGACACGGATTATGCACTCAAATCAAGAATCACTAAACAGAGCTAATCGAGGTCTCAAAATACTAAAACAAGTGCTAGAACTCAGAATTATCCATCAGGTCATCACAAATATGAGAAATGTGCAAGGGTGAATATTTGACACTGTGGTTTTTGTTCAATCCATTGACAATTATTGTCATCACGCTGTGTCTTTAACATTTTCCGAACACATATAAACGAAAAATAGAAGAAGTGTAGGATTTAAATTAGATATCTTGGTCGTTCGAAACAATTTGCAAGTATTTTACAGGCTATATTACTATGTAAACTAATTATGTTAGTTTTGTGGAGACCAACTTTCTAAAGGCCACGCTCATGGGGTTTTCTCTGTTTCTTGGATTCTTAATTGATCGTATGCTCAATTACCTTAAGAAGCTAATTGTATTGAAGAATACTACAGGATCTTCAAAGAAAGAATTTGAAAGGCTTGAGAAAGAAAAGATGCAGTTCAAGGAGAAGGCAGAAAAAGCTGCTAAGGAGATAAAATTATATATCCTAGAAAGATAGATCTAGTTTGTGCATGTACGCCTTGATCCTTCTATTAGCAGAAGGGATTTTGGGAATTGTAGTTAATTATTGAGAATCTTATAGTATTGTTTTTTCAGATATAGACATTGCTAAGTTCCAAATGCCTTGTATCAAACTATTAAGGCGTGTTATTATCACGACCCAAAATTCACTAGTCGTAATGACACCAAATAACATTCAATACAATTCAATTGAGAATATAAGGGATAAATAAATAAAACTGAAACTTTATACAATAATTCAAGTACTGGTAGGACAAGTCACGAGCCACTAAAACTTAGATTTACGAAACTAGTATGAAGTAATACAATATCTGTTTGAATATACATAAACAGAACTCAAATCTAAGACTACCAAGAACAAGTGGTAGCCATGTCCGGACAACGGATACATCTTCAATGCCAGCTCCCGCTATGTACCGCAACATCAACTTTAAGATCTGCATGCAAGGTGCATAAGTGTAGTATGAGTACAACAGATCCCATATATTCAATAACTATCATAACTAACCTCGGCAAGGAAATAGAAGCAAGAATTATAAATGATACTCCCCAGTCACCTGTACATGTTCTTAAATCCAACAAGTATAGAACATATACATGATCAAATCAAGAAAACACAGGTAAAACTACCTTGGTGCTCAAAATTCTTTGTTTTAAAGTATTCTACTCATTCAACAATCCAGCATATAAGGAAGATATGCAACTAAATCAGGTAAACAATCAAGAAAATTAAAAGTAAATATAAAATGCAATAGCTAAATATCAGTCCATTGAGGCGCGCAACCCAATCCAAATAACAATAAGCCAATAAGTCCTATTGCGGCATGAAACCCGATCCAAATAATAATAACCAATTCTCTCAGAGCTCATATTAACCAGAAACCTGTCGGTTTCACACAATTCGCGTGTACACCATCAAGAGAGAAACATGAGAGGATGACCCTAGGGGGATGGATCCGTATCCAAATGCAAGCACAACCAATTCAATGTGCTACCAGCCCGGCTTAGTCACAGGCTCAATATCCTAATCCACCCGGCATGGTCACATACATAATAATACAATCTGCCCGGCGTGGTCACATGCATAACAACACAATCAGTCCGACGTGGTCACATGCATAACACTACAATACACCAGGCATGGTCACATGCATAACAATTCAATCCGCCCGGCGGGGTCACAAGTATCCAGTCCAAATCATATCATAGAAGAAAATATACAAGAACACATGTATGTGTTCAATGAATATCAGATTTTATTTTTCTGGACTGGTAAAATATCATGCTAAAGTGTAGGCATGTGCAAAGTGTGCTATCATAGCTCAATCGGTAATTTCATCACAAAAATAGCAATTATCAAGTTCATTCTGGGAATTAGCCTCTATGTAACCTCAAATATGGATCAAATAGTTCACAACAAGGTTACAAATATGAAAAACATCACAGCTTAAAGCTTAACAGTCAATTCAAGGTATATTATAGGCTAAGCACTACCCCGAGCATGGATAAATACCATGGTACTCGCACATGGGCTCAATCCTAATACATATGTGCAACCATAGCACATAACTATCACAAATAACTTAGGCAATTAGTGCATCAACCAAGTTTAGATAAGATACTTACCTCAAGTAAGTCAAAATCAATATCGGGCTAGCCAAACAACACTCTAGAGACGCCATCCCACACGATTCAACCTTTGAACGACCCGAAACTATCCAAAAACAACTCAAAAACATCAAATAATGCTATAGGAAACAAACCCAAACGATAAAGGTCGAATCTTTAGTCAAATACTCAAAGTTAACCAAACATTCAACCCGAGACGCACCTCGTAACCCAACAAAACTCACAAATTCCAACAACCCATTCGAATACGAGTCCAACCATACTAATTTTACTCAAATTCGGCTCCGAATCGATGTTCAAATCGCAATTATTCACTTTAGAAAAATTAAGACAAAACCCCCCAATTTCGCTTTGAATATCATCAATCAAATGCCAAAATCGAAGATGGAATATTATCAAAACCGAGTTAAAAAATACTTGTCCCATTCCATGTGGTAAAAATTCCTTCCAAAATCTCCCAAAACCGAGCTCCAAATTGCGAAATGTGAGTAAAATAACTCAACCTTAAATAAATAGAAACTGCCAAGGCATTTTCGCATCTGCGATCGCCCAGTCGCTTTTGCGGCATTGCTTCTGCGACGAATCTCCCCCTTCTATAGTAAATCACTGAATCCCAACCTCTCAAACCTGCTGAACCATTTCCTCTTATGGGATATCGCAGGTGCGAGCCAAAATCCGCTGCTACGCCTCTTGCCGTTTTTGCACACAAAAGACCGCTTATGCACTTCCGCAGATACGTCCCAAATCTTGCATCTTCGGAGATTCCCAAACTAAGACCCTTTCGCTTCTGCAGGTACGTTAACGCACTTGCAGACACCGCATCTGCGCCAAGAGCTCCGCAGGTGCAATCACACCAGATCCTGCCACAAACCAGCCTTAACTAAAATGTTCCAAAATGATCTAAACTCGTCCACAACTCACTCGAGCCCCTCGGGTCCCCGTCCGGAAATACCAACAAGTCACGAAACGTGAAGAGTACCTACTCAAGGTCTCAAATCACTCTTAACAACATCAAAATCATTAATCGCACCTCAAATCAAACTTAATAAATTTTTAAACTTTCAACTTCCAAGACTCGAGCCGAACCATACCAAATCAACTCGAAATGACCTCAAAATTTGCACACAAGTTCCAAATGACATAATGAGCCTATTCAACTTCCGGATCAACAATCAAATCCGAAATCATCAAAGTCAACTCCCAGTCAACCTACAAACATTCCAAATCTTCAAATTGCCAACTTTCGCCAATTAGCGCCAGAACCTTCTAGAAACATCCAAATGAAATTTCGGGCATACGCCCAAGTCCAAAATCACCATCCGGACCTAACGGAATCATCAAAACTCCTATCCGACTTTAAACACACAAAAGTAAAACTTGGTCAACTCTTCCAACTTAAAGCTTCCTAGTTAAGAATCATTCCTCCAAATCAATCCTGAATCACCTGAAAATCAAAACGATGATTCACACAAGTCATAATACATCACATGAAGCTACTCAACACTTCAAACAGTTGAACGGAATGCAAATGCTTAAAACGACTGGTCTGGTCATTACATTCTCCCCCACTTAAATATATGTTCGTCCTCGAATGTGCCAAGAGTCATTCCAAAGCCATCAGATCACTGTGTAATCTCACCATGCATATACCTGTGGGTGATCCCACGTCACCCCAATCAATGCAAGCCTGACAACACAACATAACTGAAGATTCTTACTTCAACCTTAGACCGTAACGCTTAGAACCTAATTTCCAATATCCGGAATTCATCACAAGACCCAATTCTCACATCTATACAGTGTATAAGTTTGAACAAGCTGTATCAAGCCATAACTATAACTCAAGATGTAGTCACATGATATAATACCTGACTCAGATACTCATAGCAATACCTCCCGACCATAATTAAGATTCTCAATAACGAATCCAGTATCGGTAATAAACCTCATATCCAATAAAAACTTGTTCTAACTCTTCGTACATTGCTAATAATGAAAGAAACGCGCTGAGACTCATAACTACCCATAAGCTTAACAAGTCGTGGATCTCTCTCGCCCAACAAGAACCATACCCCAAATTCTAAGCTGACTTCTGATATTATTCTTCCAAACATACTGTAATCAAATCCGATAACACTCACTCCAGGTCCAATAACCTCATCTCACCCAGTACGAGCTGCTTGACTGACATGCCATCACACAAAAGAGAACCAAGACACACGAAATCTACCAGAAGGATCATATCCCAACATAACTCCGCAGCGATGCATGACCCAATCCAAACACTGGTCCATATAAAATACCTCGAACCATGATGCTCATAATAATCAACCATATGCATATCAATAACAAATATGTGATGTGCATGATCATAACTATAACACAATATACCACAAATAAGAAAATCATAACCAAGGTGCAATCAACCATTCAATACCCTAAGAACCATCTCACTCGAATTCCGCCACAAGGCCCAAACAGAACTGCATCATGAGTGTAAATATCCAACAGTCTCACAACCCATCGTAACATAGCAAAGCAACACCCCAAACATATTAGGAACGAATAAGATAAACTCTAACCGATGACACACTCTTCAACAATAGCTGTGCAATGTAAACAAATCCGACTCGATATGGAATACATATCCTCAATGGGCCTACCAGTGCCCTACAATTCAATTCCGATCCTCCCGAAATTGATAGATAACGTTTGAAAGGTCCATAATAACCCATCCACAATACATACACTCAACCGTTAACCTTTTAACATGCCTTCACTATCTGTAACCAAGGAATAACCTGCCTTTGACAACCCTTCTGCTCTTCAAATCTCTAGACTACACGTATCACCATATCCTATCCCAACTCGACCACTCAAGTGACCGACACATTCTTTATACACAATAATCTGATATGAAATACCGTTATAATTCTTTCATGCCACATAGAAAAATCTGAACATCAGTAGTGGATCTACCAGATGATTACCATAATATCAATCAAGCATCTGCACGTCCAACCATAGTGCGCCTTCTTGAACTATACACACTTCTCAAGCGATATCAAAATTGTGCCAACGTTCTTCTGAATATCAGAAACCGTCTATGCTATCTAGAACTCATGATCTCCTATCTAAAACTAAATCGCAAACTTGTATATGCAAATCTCAATCCCACACGATGCACTGCGTCTATCATGCCATCATACGAAAATACAAGAACCCTATTATCAACTCTGATTCACAAGCGGGATATATACTCAATCATATAGAAACCTTCCACTTGATCCCATCTAGGAGAAAATCCCAATATGCAACATACTTCTCATACCGGTAGAAAATATCCATCTCAAGCCATGGTAGAAATCATCGAGAACTCTTCGAAATCCATTTGCACATAACCAAGCCATCAACACTGAATGCTTCTAACTCAACCGTCATGCAGGTTGCCAAAACTCAAGAATATTGACACAAAATACCAGTAAAGCCTCACCACATCATAAGAATCAAATGAATCGATCATCCCCATTATTATGCCGTTCTAAACCACTACCCAGATGACCTATTTCATCGAGTTCCTCTCGACTTGTCTTCAAGTTAACATATCTCATTGCTAGTACACTATGATCCTTAACCCAACACACACCAGAAGAGATCCTTGCAGGAAACCACAAAACTCTAAAGCCCATAAGCCATTGTATTTCTTCTTAGGTACCCAAAAATACCGCACATGAGATATCCACTCCGAAGAGACCTTATATGAATCTGAAACTGCTTCCTTTACCTCTTTGATACTGAAATGTAGAATCCATAATGGTATATAAATATTGTGAGTCTCGACACCATCCATTGCAAATCTCAGATTTTAGCCATATACAAATCTAAAAACTCCTCAAATGCCACATCTGAATCTTGAACCCATTAGAAACTCCTCAAGATTTATCGACTCTTCCCAAATCTCCAAGGAACCGCCCAAACGGGCCGAACGACTCGTGCTCCATTAGCACACAAATACCTTAAGAAGTTTAACAACCCGACCTATCATTGTTTACTTGATCCCTATTTTCCCTTTTTATGCTTCACACGTGTGTATTTGTGGTTTAATAACTGTAGGGGTAGGTTAGGTTTGTCCGGGAAGGTTTTGGGTTGATTTGGACCCTTTAGTTCTTGGCTTAGAAGCCTAAATTAGAAATATTTACCAAAGTTTCACTTTTGAGAATACGACCCCGGAATTGTATTTTGATGGATCCAATAGGTTTGTATCGTGATTATAGACTTGGGTGTATGCCTTGAATCGAATTCTAAAGTCCCTAGGTAGATTTGACTTGTTTTGTTGAAAGTTGGTAATTTGAGGGTTAGAAGATTTTTCAAGTTTGACTGTAGGTTGACTTTTGGCCATCAGGTTTGAAATTTGGTTTTAGGACTTGGAATAGGTCCGTTATGCTATTCGAAACATGTCTGCAAAATTTAGTATCATTTGGAGTTGATTTGATAGGATTCAGACGCTTGGTTGCAATTCAAGAGGTTCTTGAAATGTTCTTTGAAATTCATGTGTTTTGATTTCCGATTCATATTTCTAAATGCTATTTTTGTGTTTTGATCATGTGAGCGTGTTTGTATGATATATTTAGACTTGTGTGGATATTTGGTTTGGATCCCCGAGGGCTCGAGTGTGTTTCAGACGTGTTTTGGAAAGGTTTGGACTGAAAACATGTTATTGGGTTGCTGGTGTTTCTGATGTCGCAATTGCGAGCACCAACCTCGCAATTGTGAAGTGAGCAGGGGAGGGTCAGGTATCGCAATTGTGATGCCACATTCGTAATTGTAAACATATGCAGATTTGGGTAGAATTGCAATTGCGACATAATTTGTCGCATTAGCGATGTGAACAGGGTTCGCAATTGCGAACCCATTATCGCATTTGCAATGTTCCCCTTAGGCTGTTAGTAGCCACAATTGTGAGATATTCTTTGGAATTACAAGGGTTCGCAATTGTGAACCCAATATCGCATATTGCAACATTTGCAACTGAACAAAAAAAGGCTAGGAGTCAGGATTTCATATCATATTAGAACCCTAGACTCGGTAGGAGGCGATTTGGAGAGGAGATTTTAATATAAAAATATGGGTAAGTGATTCTAATCAATTTCTAACTATATTTCATGATTATTTCTTAGATATAACATCAAATATATGAGAATCAAAGAGAAAATTTGGGGATTTTTGTCGAAGTTTTGAAAAATAAAAATTTGAGTTTTGAGAGTTAATTTGGACTCGGATTTAAAAACAAAACACATATATAGACTTGTAGGGTTATGGTTAGTTGGAATCTAATCTTGGACCCGAATTTTGACCAGGTGAGACCGGGGTTGACTTTTGGGGAATTGAGTAAAGATCAAAGCTTTATCTATAGTAATTGGTTTCTCTTGCATTGTTTGATGTTATTAAGTCATTTCTGATTAGATTTGAGTTGTGTGGAACCAAATTTCAGGGGAAAAGCTATTTTCAAGGGTTAATTTGTCCTAGTTGAGGTAAGTATCTTGTCTAACCTTGTGTGAGGAAAATACCCCTTAGGATCAGGTTGATTTGTGTTATTTGAGTTATGTAAAAGACGTGTACACGAGGTGACGAGTGTGTACACGAGCTTATGTGTGGTATTTTGACGGGATTATACTCTTAGGATTTTTATGCATTTAATTAAAAATTGTAATATCATGTTATATCTTCCATTGTTAAATTGATCTTGCATGTTTTACTTGATGTTATTATCACATGCTCTATGTTTTGTTGTCAAACATTCTTTTATATGCCTTATTTGATATTGTTATCTCTGTTATCGTCATGTGCCTTTTTCATTGTGAAGTTGTTCTCATTTGAAGTTGTTATTACATGATGCCTCTTTGTATTGAATTATTCTCATATATTTAGACATAGTTGCTATTGCATACTATCTTTTTCGTTGTTAAGCTTATGTTATACAATTGAATTGGATGTTGTCTTTTCGTGGGAATGCCTTCATTTTTAGTTATTGAAGTTGAAGTTATGAAAGCTATTATCACTTTGAGGTTGAAGTTATTG
This sequence comes from Nicotiana otophora, assembly GCA_000715115.1. Taxonomy (NCBI): domain Eukaryota; kingdom Viridiplantae; phylum Streptophyta; class Magnoliopsida; order Solanales; family Solanaceae; genus Nicotiana; species Nicotiana otophora. Next base: position 52,596 of record AWOL01S0023616.1, read on the forward strand.
ATTATGGAGATGTCTTTCCGTGTTGAGTAATTCTTATTCATTTTGTTATTGTTGAGATTCTTGTTCATATTGTGGTTGAGCCATGGGCTATATGTTGTGGTAACTTTGGTATTGTTCATTTTTGGAAAGTTGTGGCATATGGGCACTTGTGGTGCGAGTTATTATAGTGTTGTGATATTGGTACGCATGAGGCGGTGTAAGGATAGGGGTTAATGTGCATGCAGTGACCTAAGGTGGGATTTATGTATGTGTTGCTAGTAAGAGAATTACATGAAGCCATGTGGCGACATAAGGGGCTAAAGTGCGTGTAGCTATTTCGGAAAAAATGGTTTTCAAAAATATCCAAATGTAAGGCTCATGCACTGGTATAAGGAAAAATTATGATTTTAAATTGTGAATAGTGTATATGAAGCGTGGTACCTCGGTTGTGATTCTTGTTGTACTTTCTACATTAAAGAGCGTTGTTGGGTGAACAATTTTGTTATCTCTTCATTTTTCTTACTTGTATTTGTCCGTGTTGATTTGTTATTGCACTTACCATACATTCATTCTGGTTGCCATATTTTCTTTCAAATTTTGTTGTTAGCTTACGTTATTAAACTGCCTTATTGCCATTCATTTTTTCGCTTTCCATTATTAGACTGCACTATACTTTGTTTATCTTTTCTTGTCCTAGTCGGTGTCTTGACTTGACCTCGTCACTATTCTACCGAAGTTAGGCTTGATACTTACTGGGTACCGTTGTAGTGTGATCATGCTACGTTTCTGCATATTTTCTTTGTGCAGATCCAGGTATATTTGCTCGTGTCGGACGTTAATGATCACACAATCATTCTGTAGAATTCAAGGTATACCTGCCTCACGCTCGCATGCCTCGGAGTCACCTTCCGCTATTTTCTTATTACTATTTATTCTATAATTAGACAATATTGTATTAGAGATTTTAGTAAATTTTGATAGAGCTTATGATTCAGCTTCACCAGGTTATGGGTGTATTGTAGCTGTGATTCAACATTAAGATTATTGTGAGACTTATTAGTTTATATCATGTTTTTAGTCATTATTTCTATCATATTCTCTGGTTTGTTAGGCTTACCTAGTCTTAGAGATTAGGTGGCATCACGACATCAAAATGTAAGAATTTGGGGTCGTGACAAGTTGGTTTTAGAGCTTTGGGTTTATATGTATTACAAGTCATAAGCAAGTTTATTAGAGTCTTGTGCATTGGTATTGAGACGTCTGTACTTATCTTTGAGAGGCTACAAAACTGTTAGGAAAATTCCACTTATTTGATTCCTTTTTGTGCGAATTGTTGATTTTGAAATTTGAATATTTGTCTTTCTATTCTCTCACAGATGGCGAGGACACATACTGCTGGATCCGATGATCAGACACGCACGCCCCTGCTGGATCCGCAGGAGGCCAGGGCCGGGGTAGGGGCCGATGAGGGGCACGTGATGTAGCTAGAGTACCCGTCAGAGCATCGACTGAGGAGCCACCAGTAGCTCCGGTTGGGGTACAAGAACTTGAGGCACATGTTGTCACCCCTGCACTTTAGGAGACCTTAGCATAGTGTTTGAGCATGTTCGGTACTCTAGCTCAGGCGGGATTGATTCCCCTGGCGCCAGCTCCATCTCAGGCTAGGGGGATGAGCTCAAACTCCCACAGCCTGTACTCCATTGTAGAGGGTCCTTGTTGATCAGGTCCTGGGAATTATGCCAGTGTAGGCTGTTATTCTATTTTAGCCCGAGGTTAGGGTGGAGGTATCTGAGGAGGAGCAACTGTGACTTGAGAGGTTTTCCAAACCCTTCAGGATGCATGGCGCATAGAGTTTGAGCAGCTGCATCAGGGGACTATGTCAGTGTTAGAGTATGCCCTTAGATTCAGTGAGTTATCCCGGGATGCGCATGCTTTGGCTGCTACCGTTAGAGACCGAGTCCGTAAATTCATCGAGGGGCTCAGTTATAGTATTAGATTTAGCATGGATCGGGAGTTGGAGATGGATACCCTATTTCAACAGGTCATTAATATCGCTTGCAGGTTGGAGAAAATGCGGGTCCAGGATATGGACGTCAGAGAGGCCATGAGGCCTCGAGGTACTAGAGGATTTAGTGGTGTCCACACTGCAGCTACAACCTAACATGGAAGGAGATATGTTAGTCGTCCAGTCTATTCATCACTTCATGCTACTAGCAGTGCTCTGGATATTTAGAGGTCTCAAGTTGCCCATTTTGCTCAACCACTATCCAGTGCACCTCTTGTACGGGGTGCCTTCATAAGCCAGTCTAGCTGACCAGGACAGATTCAGTTTCATCAGCCACGCCCACCAAGAGATTTTTGAGTATGGTGATACCAAACATAAGGTGAGGGATTGTCCCAGACATAGGAGGGGCGCACCTCTGTAGACTACATAGTCTCACCGGATTCCATAGGGTCTACAGGCCATGGTTGCTGCTCTAGTTGCCACTCCACCTGCACCGCCAGCTAGGGGTAGAGGTCGGCTGGTAGAAGTCTCCCTGGAGGGGGAGATTTGGTTCATTTCTGTGCTTTTCCTGCTAGGACGGAGTCAGTTGCATTAGATGCTGTCATCATAGGTATGGTTCCTGTTTGTCGTAGGGATGCATCAGTTTTATTTGATCCGGGATCTACTTTTTCATATGTATCATATTACTTTGCTCCGCATATGGTTATAACACGTGATTCTTTGACTGATCCTGTATATGTGTCTATGCTTGTGGGAGATTCTATTATTGTGGACCGTGTTTATTGGTCGTGTTTAGTTGTTATTGGTGGTTATGCGACCATAGTTGATCTATTATTATTCAATATGGTAGACTTTGATGTGATCTTGGGCCTGGATTGGTTGTCGCCCTATCATGCTATTTTGGACTATCACGCCATCTTAGCTATGCCAGGTTTTCCATGGTTGGAGTGGAGGGTTATATTAGATTATATTCCTAGCAGGGTGGTTTCGTTTCTTAAGGCACAACATATGGTTGGGAAAGGATGTGAATCATATCTTGCCTTTATGAGGGATGTCAATGTTGATACTCCTACCGTTGAGTTAGTTCCAATAGTGAGAGATTTCCCAGATGTGTTCCCAGCAGACCTTTCGGGAATTCTTCTCGATAGAGATATCGATTTTGGTATTGACTTGGTGCCGGGCACTCAGCTCATTTCTATTCCACTATATCGTATGGCACTAGTAGAGTTGAAGGAGCAGTTGTAAGAATTGCTTGATAAGGGTTTCATCCGGCCTAGTGTGTCACCTTGGGGTGCCCTCGTTCTGTTTATGAAGAAGGAGATTGATACTATGCGGATGTGTATTGATTATAGACAGTTGAAAAAGGTTACAGTAAGAACAAGTACCCATTACCGTGCATTGATGACTTGTTTGACCAGCTTTAGGGTGCCAGAGTGTTCTCGGAGATTGATTTGCGATTAAGGTATCATCACCTGAAGATTCGGGACCCGGATATCCCTAAGACTGGTTTCAAGACTCTATATGGTCATTATGAGTTTTTGGTGATGTCATTTGGGTTGACCAATGCCCAACATCATTTATGCACCTGATGAACAGTGTATTCCAACCATATCTTGACTCATTCGTCATTGAGTTTATTGCCGACATCTTGGTATATTCTCCCAGCCTGGAGGATCATGAGTAGTATTTGAGGATTGTACTCTAGACCTTGAGGAAAAAATATTTAAATGCAAAATTCTCTAAGTGTGAATTTTGGCTTGACTCGGTGGCATTTGTGGGTCATATGGTGTCTAGTTAGGGGATTAAGGTTGATGCGAAGAATATTGAGGCAGTTTAGAGTTGGCCTAGACCTTCTTCAGCTATTAAGATCTGGATGTTTCTTGGTTTGGACGAATATTATCGCTGTTTTGTAGAGGGTTTCTCGTCCATTATTGCACATTTGACCAGATTGACGCAGAAGGGTGCTCCATTCAGGTGGTCCGACGAATGTGAGGAGACATTTCAGAAACTCAAAACTGCCTTGACCACAACTCCAGTTCTGGTTTTACCTTCAACATTAGGTTCATATAATGTTTATTGTGATGCTTTGCTGATTGGTATTGGGTGTGTCTTGATGCAGGAGGTTAGGGTGATTTCTTACGCTTCATGCTAGTTGAAGCCCCATGAGAAGAACTACCCTGTTCATGATCTAGAGTTGGCAGCTATCATTCACGTATTGAATATTTGGAGGCACTATCTCTATGGAATGTCTTTAAATGAATTCACACATCATCAGAGTCTACATCACTTGTTTAAGCAAAAGGATCTGAACTTGAGGCATCAGAGGTGGATACAGCTGCTAAACGTTTGTGGTATTACTATTTTGTATCATCCCGGGAAGGCAAATATGGTGGACGATGCCTTGAGTATGAAGGCAGAGAGTATGGGTAGCCTTGCATATATCCCGGTTATTAATAGACCGTTAGCTATGGATGTTCAAACATTGGCCAACTAATTTGTGAGACCAGATGTTTCGGAGCCTAGCCAAGTTCTTGCTTGCGTGGTTTCTTGGTCTTCTTTATAAGAGCGCATTAGAGATGGTAAGTGTGATGACCCCTATTTGCTTGTCCTTAAGGACACAATGCAACACGACGATGTCAAGGAGGTTTCTATTGGGGATGATGGGGTGTTGAGGATGCATGGTCGGATTTTTGTGCCCAATTTACATGTGTTGCTTGAGTTGATTCTTAAAGAGGCCAACAATTTGTGATTTTTCATTTATCCGAGCACCGCAAAGATACATCAGGATTTGAGGAAGCACTATTGGTAGAGAAGAATGAAGAAAGATATAGTGAAGTATGTGGCTCGGTGCTTAATCTGTCAGCAGGTGAAATACGAGCATCAGAGGCTGGGCGGTTTGCTTCAGAGACTTGAGATTCCCGAGTGGAAATGGGAGCGTATTACCATAGATTTCGTTGTTGGGCTCCCGTGGACTTTGAAAAAATTTGACACAGTATGGGTTATTATCGATAGGCTGACCAAGTTGGCACATTTCATCCCGGTGGTGACTATCTATTCTTTAGAGCCACTGCTCAGATCTATATCCCTGAGATTATTCATCTCCATGGTGTGTCGGTGTCTATTATCTCCGATCAAGGCACACAGTTCATATCACATTTCTGGAGAGCCATGTAGTGTGAGTTAGGCACACAAGTTGAGTTGAGCACAACATTTTACCCCCAGATGGATGGGCAGTCCGAGCGCACCATTCAGATCTTGGAGGATATGTTATGTGCATATGTTATGGATTTCGGGGGTTCATGGGATCAATTTCTACCGCTTGGAAAGTTTTCCTACAACAACAACTACCAATCGAGTATTCAGATGGCTCCTTATGAGGCCCTATATGGGAGACAGTGTCGTTCTCTAGTTGGTTGGTTTGAGCCGGATGAGGCTACGTTATTGGGCACTAATAGGTTCGGGATGCCTTGAAGAAAGTCAAGTTGATTTAGGATCGGCTTCGTACAGCACCATCTAGACACAAAAGTTATGCTGAATCGAGGGCTCGTGATATAGCATTTATGGTGGGAGAGAGGTATTTGCTTTGGGTTTCACCCATGAAGTGTGTGATGAGGTTAGGGAAGAAGGGAAAGTTTAGCCTTAGGTATATTGGTCCTTTTGAGATCCTTGAGAGAGTTGGTGAGGTGGCCTACAAACTTGCATTGCCACCCAGTTTATCGGCAGTTCACCCAGTGTTCTATGTTTCTATGCTCCAAAAGTATTATGGCGATCTGTCCCATGTATTAAATTTCAGCTCAGTCCAATTGGATAATGATTTGACTTATGTTAAGGAGCCGATTGCTATATTGGACAGACAGGTCTGGAAGTTGAGATCAAAGAGCATTGCTTTAGTGAAGGTTTGATAGAGGGGTCATCCGGTCGAGGAGGCAACCTGGGAGACCAACCACGACATGTGCAATCGTTATCCTCACCTTTTCATCACTTTAGGTGTGTCTCTATGCACATTCGAGGATGAACATTTGTTTTAAGAAGGGGGGAATGTAACGACCCCACCGGTCGTTTTGTGTACTTGAGCCCTATTTTTCCTTTTTATTATTCACACATGTGTATTTGTAGTGTTATGACTTGTGGGGTTAGTTAGTTTCATTCCGAGAAGGTTTTAGGTTTATTTGGACCCTTTGGTTCTTGGCGTAGAAGCCTAAGTTAGAAATGTTGACCAAAGTTTGATTTTTGTGAAAACGACTCCGGAACGGTATTTTGATGGCTCAGATAGGTTCGTATCGTAATTTTGGACTTGGGTGTATGCCCGAAATCGAATTCGGAAGTTCCTAGGTTGATTTGACTTGTTTGCCGAAAGTTGGCAATTTGAGGGTTAGAAGATTTTTCAAGTTTGACCGTAGGCTGAGTTTTGACTATCGGGTTCGAAATTTGATTTTGGGACTTGGAATTGAACCGTTATTTTATTTGTAACTTTTCTGCAAAATTTGGTTACATTTGTAGTTGATTTGATATGATTCAGATGCTTGGTTTCAATTTTAGAGGTTCTTGAACTTTTCTTTGAAATTCGTGCGTTTTGCTGTCCGATTCATAGTTTTAGATGTTATTTTTGTGTTTTGATCCCGTGAGCGAATTTGTATTATATCTTTAGACTTGTATGGATGTTTGGTTTGGAGCCCCGAGGGCTCAGGGTTAGTCTCAGACGTGTTTCAAAACGTTTTGGACTGAAAACAGGTTATTGGTGTGCTGGTGTCTCTAATGTTGCAATTGCGAGCACGAGCCTCGTAAGTGCGAAGTGTGCAGGGGAGGGTAAGGTATTGCAATTGTGATGCTCCACTCGTATTGCGTACATAGGTAGATTTGGGTAGAATCACAATTGCGACATTATTTGTCGCATTTGATATGGGAACAGGGTTCGCAATTGTGACATCTACAACTGAACAAAAAGGCTAGGAATCGAGATTTTGAATCATTTTCTCTAATTTTAGAACCCTAGACTCGGTAGGAGGCGATTTGGAGAGGGAATTTTCATCTACAAATATTGGGTAAGTGATTCTAATCTATTTCCAACTATATTTTATGATTATATTTTATATCTAACATCAACTTTATTAGAATCAAAGAGGAAATTTGGGGATTTTTGTCAAAGTTTTAAAAAAATGACGATTTGAGTTTTGAGAGTCGATTTGGACTCGCATTTGAAAACAAAACACATACATAGAATCGTGGGGTTATAGATAGTCGGAATCTACCCTTGAACTCAGGTTTTGATGGGGCATGCTCGGGGTTGATTTTTGATGACTTTTGGGGAATTGAGTAAAGATCAAAGCTTTATATATATTAATTGGTTTATCTTGCATTGTTTGAAGTTATTAAGTCATTTTATAAGATTTGAGCCATGTGGAAGCGAATTTTAGGAAAAAGCTATTTTTGAGGGTTGATTTGGCCTAGTTGAGGTAATTATGTTGTCTAACCTTGTGTGGTAGAAATACCTCTTAGGACTCGGGTTGATTTGTGTTATTTGAATCATGTGAAAGACGTGTACATGAGGTGACGAGTGTGTACACGGGCTTATGTGTGATATTTTGACCGGATTAGACTCTTAGTCTTTTTCATGCATTTAATTAGAAAATATAATATTGTGTTATATCTTTAATTGTTAAATTGCTCTTGCATGTTTTACTTGATGTTGTTATCACATGATCTATATTTTATTGTCAAACATGCTTTTATATGCCTTAATTGATATTGTTATCTCTCTCATCGTCATGTGTTTTTTAATTGTGAATTTATTCTCATTTGAAGTTGTTATTCCATGATGTCTCTTCGTATTGAATTATTCCCATGCGTTTAGACGTAGTTGCTATTTCATACTATTGTTTTTGTTGTTAAGCTTATGATATATAATTGAATTGGAAGTTGTCTTTTCGTGGGAATGCCTTTGTTTTTAGTTGTTGAAGTTGAAGTTATGAAAGCTATTATCACATTGAGGTTGAAGTTGTTGATTATGGATATATCTTTTTGTGTTGAGTTATTCTCATTCATTTTGTTATTATTGAGATTCTCGTTCACATTGTGGTTGAGCCGTGGGCTATATGTTGTGGTAACTTTGGTATTGTTGATATTTGGCAAGTTGTGGAATATCGACACTTGTGGTGCGGGTTTTTATTGTGTTGTGATATTGATACGCATGTGGAGGTATAAGGATAAGGGTTAATATGCATGTGGCGGCATAAGGTGGGATTTATGTGCGTGTTGCTAGTAAGGAAATTACATGAAGCCACGTAACGACATAAGGGTGCTAAAGTGCATGTAGCTATTTCGGAAAAAAATATTTTTTCAAAAATATCTAAATGTAAGGCTCATTCGGCGGCATAAGAAAAGGTTGTGATTTTAAATTGTGAATTGTGGATATAAAGCGTGGTACCTCGGTTGTGATTCTTGTTGTACTTTCTACATTAAAAAGGTTTTGCTGGGTGAACAGTTTTGTTATCTCTTCATTTCCCTTACTTATATTTGTTCGTGTTGATTTCTTGTTGTTCTTATCACACGTTCATTCTAGTTGCCTTATTTGCTTTCAAATTCCGTTGTTAGCTTACATTATTGAAGTGCCTTATTGTCATTCATTTCCTCGTTTTCCTTTATTTGAATGCACTATACTTTTTCTTGTCATAGTAGGTGTCTTAACCTGGCCACGTCACTACTCTACTGAGGGTAGACTTGATACTTATAGGGTACTGTTATGGTGTATTCATGTTGTGCTTCTGCACATTGTTTTGTGTGTAGATCCAGGTACATCTGCTCGTTTCGGACGTTAGTGATCATTCAACCATTTCGGAGACTTCTAGGTATACCTGCCCGACGCTCGCAGGCCTCAGAGTCATCTTCCACTATTTCTTTATTACTGTTTATTCTAATATCAGACATTATTGTATTAGAGATTTTAATAAATTTCTGTAGAGCTTATGATTCAATTTCACCAGGGTTTGGTACTATTATAGCTGTAATTCAACATTAATATTATTATGAGACTTATCAGTTTATATCATGTTTTCAGTTTTTATTTCTGTCATATTCTCTGGTTTGTTAGGCTTACCTATTCTTATAGACTAGGTGTCATCACAACATCCTAAGGTGGAAATTTGGGGTCGCGACAAGTTTGTATCGGAGCTCTAGGTTCAAAGATGTTACGAGTCATAAGCAAGTTTATTAGAGTGTTGTGGATCAGTATGGAGACAACTGTACTTATCTTCGAGAGGTTGGGGGATGTTAGGAAAATTCCACTTCTTTGATTCCTTATAATGCGAATTGTTGATTTCAAAATCTAAGTCTTTGTGTTTGTATTCTCTCACAAATGGTGAGGACACACACTGTTGGATCTGATGATCAGACACTCATGCCCCCTGCTGAAGCAGCGTGAGGTCGGGGCACGTGCTGCATCCAGAGCACCTGTCCGAGTAGTGACTGGGGAGCCACCAGTAGCTCCGGTTGGGGGATAGGCTCCCGAGGCGCCTGTTGCCACCCATGTACTTCAGGAGACCTTAGCATAGGTTTTGAGCATGTTCGACACTCTAGATCAAGAGGGATTGATTTCCCTTACGCCAACTATGTCTCAAGCTGGGGGAGGAGCTCAGACTCCCGTGGCACGTACTCCACAACAGCGGGTCTATGTTGATCAAGTCCCGAGAGTTATGCTAGTGTATATTATTTCAGTTCAGCCTGAGGTTAGGGCGGAGGCATTTGAGGAGGAGCATCTGAGACTTGAGAGGATCAATAAGTATCACCCTCCTACTTACAGTGGCAAAGCTGCCAAAGATGCGTAGGGTTTTCTAGAAAAGTGCCACCGTATTGTCCGTACCATGGATATTGTGGAGACGAGAAAAGTTACCTTTACTACTTTTCAGCTGTTAGGAGCAACCTACAGGTGGTGGCAGGCTTACGAGGAGGGTAGCCCAGTATTAGTTTTCAGAGATGTTTTGGAGAGAGTTTGTTCCCCAGACCCTTCGGGATGTATGGCGCATAGAGTTTGACCATATGTATCAGGGGACTATGCCAGTGTCATAGTATGCCCTTAGATTCAGTGAGTTATCCCGATATGCACATGATTTGGTTGCTACAGCCAGAGATCGTGTTCGCAGATTCATCGGGGAGCTCAGTTATGGTATTAGATTCAACATGGCTTGGGAGTTGGAGATGGATGCCCCGTTTTAGCAGGTCGCAGTGATTGCTCGCAGGTTGGAGCATATGCGAGGCTAGGATAGGGAGGCCAAGAGGCCTCGAGGTATTGGGGGATTTAGTAGTGGACACTCTTCAGTTATAGTCTGACATGGCAGGGGATATATGAGTCGGCCAGTCCATACAGCACTTCCCTCTACTAGCAGTGCTCCATCTTATCCGAGGTCTCAGATTGCCCATTTTGATCAGCCACTGTCTAGTGCAACTTATGTATGGGGTGCCTTCAGCGGTCAGTCTAGCTGACCAGGCCAGGGTCAGCTTCTGCAGCCATGCCCACCGTGAGCTTGTTTTGAGTGTGGTAATACCAGACATATAGTGAGGGACTATCCCAGACTCCGGAGGGGCGCACCTCCACAGACTACACAGGCTCCACGAATTCCACAGGTTTCACATGGCATGGTTGCTGCTCTAGTTGCTGCTCCACCTGCACCTCCAGCTAGGGGTGGAGGTCGGGAAAGTAGAGGTCGCCCTAGAGGGGAAGGTCAGGTTCGTTTCTATGTTTTTCCTAGTAAGACAGTGGCAGTTGCATCAGATGTTGTCATCACAAGTCTAATTCTGGTTTGACATAGGGATGCATCAGTCTTATTTTATCCGGGATCCACTTATTCATATGTATCATCTTACTTTGCTCCGTATCTAGATATATCACGTGATTCTTTGAGTGCTCCTGTATATGTGTCTACAAATATGGGAGATTCTATTATTGTGGACTATATTTATCGGTCGTGTTTAGTTGTTATTGGTGGTTATGAGACCAGGTTGATCTATTGCTACTCAATATGGTAGACTTTAATGTGATCTTGGGCATAGACTGGTTATCGTCTATCATGCTATTTTGGACTATCATGCCAAGACCGGGACCTTGGCTATAATAGGTTTGCCACGGTTGGAGTGGAGGGGTACGTTGGATTATATTTCTAGCAGGGTGGGGTCCTTTCTTAAGGCACATCGTATGGTTAGGAAAGGGTGTGAAGCATATCTAGACTTTGTGAGGGATGTTAATGCTGATACTCCTACCATTGAGTTAGTTCCGATAGTGAGATATTTCCCAGATGTATTCTCAACAGGCCTTCTAGGCATGCTACCCAATAGAGATATTGATTTTGGTATAGACCTGGTGTCGGGCACTCATCCCATTTCTATTCTACCATCTCGTATGGCACTAGTGGAGTTGAATGAGTTAAAGAAGCAACTATAAGACTTTCTTGATTAGGGTTTCATCCGGCCTAGTGTGTCACGTTGGGGTGCCCCGGTTCTGTTTATGAAGAAGAAGGATGGTACTATGCAGATGTGCATTGATTATAGTCAGTTGAACAAAGTTACAAGTACCTATTAATGCGCATTGATGACTTGTATGACTAGATTCAGGGTGCCAGAGTGTTCTCGAAGATTGATTTGTAGTCGAGATATCATCAATTGAAGATTCGGGACACGGATATCACGAAGAGTGCTTTTAAGACTCGGTATGGCCACTATGAGTTTTTGGTGATGTCATTTGAACTGACCAACACCCGAATAATATTTATGCACATGATGAACAATGTATTCCAGCCATATCTTGACTCATTCGTCATCGTGTTTATTAATGACATATTGGTATATTCTCGAGTCGGGAGGATCATAAGCAGCATTTGAGGATCGTACTCCAAACCTTGAGGGAGAAAAAGTTATAAGAAAAATTCTCAAAGTGTGAGTTATGGCATGACACAGTGGAGTTTTTGGGTCATATGGTATATAGTGAGGGGATCAAGGTAGAACCGAAGAAGATTGAGACAGTTCAGAGTTGGCCCAGACCATTTTCAGCTACTGAAATCCGGAGTTTTCTTAGTTTGGCTGGATATTATTGCCATTTTAGAGGGTTTCTCGTCCATTGCTACACCTTTGACTAGATTGACCCTGAAGGGTGCTCCATTCAGGTGGCCCGACGAGTGTGAGGAGAGCTTTCAGAAGCTCAAGGCTGCATTGACTACAACTCCAGTTCTAATTTTTCCTTCAGCATCGGGTTCATATACGATTTATTGTGATGCTTTGCAGATTGGTATTGAGTGTGTCTTGATGCAGGAGGGTAGGACTGCACCCTTCATGATCTAGAGGTAGCATCTATCGTTCACTCATTGATGGTTTAGAGGCACTATCTCTACGGCGTGTCTTGCGAGGTATTAACAGATCATCAGAGTCTACAACACTTATTTAAGAAAAAGTATCTGAACTTGAGGCAACGAAGGTGGTTAGAGCTGCTAAAAGACTATGATATCACTATTCTGTATCATCCGAGGAAGGCCAATATGGTGGCCGATGCCGTGAGTAGGAAGACATAGAGTATGGGTAGCCTTAAATATATTCTGATTGGTGATAGACCGTTAGCCATGGATGTTCAGGAACTAACCAAGCAGTTTGTGAGACTGGATGTTTCAGACCCCAGCCGGATTCCTGCTTGCGTTGTTTCTCGGCCTTCTTTATATGAGCTCATCAGAGAGCATTAGTATGATGACCCCCATTTGATTGTCCTTATGGACATAGTGCAGCACGGCGATACCAAAGAGGTTTCAATTGGAGATGATGGGGTATTGAGGATGCAAGGTCGGATTTGTGTGCCCAATGTAGATGGGTTGTGTGAGTTGATTATTGAGGAGGCCCACAGTTTGCGGTATTCTATTAATCCGGGCGCCGCAAAGATGTATCAAGATTTGAGGCAGCACCATTGGTGGAGAAGAATGAAGAAAGTAAAAGTGGAGAATGTGGCTCGATGCTTGAACTGTCAGCAGGTGAAGTACGAGCATTAGAGGCCAGGTGATTTGTTTCAGATACTTGAGCTTCCCGAGTGGAAATGGGAGCGTATTACCATGGATTTCATTTTTGAGTTCTCGTAGACTTTGAAGAAATTTGACACAGTATGGGTTATTATGGATAGGCTGACCAAGTCGGCACATTTAATCCCGATGGTGACTACCTATTATTTAGAGCAAGTGTATCAGATCTATATCTGTGAGATTGTTCGTCTCCATGGTGTGCCGGTGTCTATTATCTCCGATTGAGGCACACAATTTACATCGCATTTCTGGAGAGCCGTGTAGTGAGTTAAGCACAAGGTTGAGTTGAGTACGGCATTTCACCCTCAGACGGACCATTCAGATCTTAGAGGATATGCTACGTGCATGTGTTATGGATTTCGGGGGTTCATGGGATCAGTTTTTACTGCTTGCATAGTTTTCCTACAACAACATACGAGTGAGTGGAAGTAATTCCAAGAGATACGCTTTAAGCTGAATCAATGTCGCACGAAAAGGAAACAAAGATGGGAAGTTTATCCTAACTGCCATGTAGACTCTCGAAGATAGGTATGGACATCATCATACCGTTCCTCAACACTCTACTAGACATTTGCTCATGACTCATAGAAACCTATGAATCTAGAGATATGATACCAACTTGTCATTACCCAAAATCCATTAGTCGTAATGGAACCTAACCCAACCCGCTAGGTAAGCTGACTAACAGTCAACACAATTCAATTGAGAATAATAAGGGATCAATAAATGAAACAACTCAAACTTTATACAATACACCAAGGACTAGTAATACAAGTCACAGGCCACTAAGACTTCGATTTACAAAACTAGTATGAAGTAATATAACATTTGTTTGAAAATACATAAATAGACTCAAATCCAAGACTACCAAGGACAAGTGGTAGCCATGTCCGGACAACGGGTACATCTTCAATGCCAACTCTCACCATGTACTCCAACATCAGCTCCAAGATCTGCACGCAAGCTACAGAAATGTAGTATGAGTACAACGAACCCCATGTACTCAATAAGTATCATAACTAACCCCAGCGAGGTAATAGAAGCAGGAATTATAAATGATACTCACCAATCACCTGTACAAGTTCTTAAATCCAACAAGTATAGAACATATATATATATATATATATATATATATATATATATATATATATATATATGAGCAAATCAAGAAAACACAAGTAAAACCACCTTGGTGCTCACAATGTTTTGTTTTAAAGTGTTCTACTCATTCAACAATACAACATATAAGGAATATATACAAGTAAATCAGGTAAACAATCAAGGAAATTTCAAGTAAAGATGAAATGCAATAACCAAATATCATTCTGTTGTGGCGCGTAACCCGATCCAAATAACAATAAGCCAATAAGTCATGTTGCGGCGTGCAACCCGATACAAATAACAAAAACCAGCTCTCCCAGAGCTCATATTAACCAGAAACCCGTCGGTTTCTCACAATCCGCGTGTACACCATCAAGAGCGAAATATGAGAGGGCGACCCCAGGGGATGGATCCGTATCCACATGCAAGCACGTGCATTCAACGTCCTACCAGCCCGACTTGGTCATTGTCTCAATATCAGAATACTCCCGATGTGGTCATAAGCATAAAAACACAATCCGCCCGGCATGGTCACAGACATAACAACACAATGTGTTCGGCGTTGTCACATGCATAACAATACAATTCGCCCGGTGTGGTCACAAGCATAACAACTCAATCCGCCCGGCGTGGTTACTGGCATCCAGTCCAAATCATATCACAGAGAAGCAAATATACAAGAGCACATGTATATGATGAATGAATACCAGATTTCATATTCCTGGACTGGTATAATGACATGCTAAAGTGTAGGGATGTGCAAAATGTGCTATCATAGCTCAATCGACGATTTCATCACAGAAATAGCAATTATCAAGTTCATTCAGGGAATTAGCCTCTACGTAACCTTAGATATGGATCAAATAGTTCACAACAAGGTTACAAATATGAAAAGCACCATAGTAAAGCTTAACAGTCAACTCAAGGCATATCATAACCTAAGTACTACCCCGACCATGGATAAATGCTCTGGTGTTCGCACATAGACTCAATCCCTACACATATGCGCACCCATAGCACGTAGTTATCACAAATAACTCACGCAACTAGTGCCTCGGCCAAGTTTAGATAATATACTTACCTCAACCAACTAATACCGAGCAAGCCAAGTAACACTCTAGAGATGCCATCCCGCATGATTCAATCTCCAAACCGAAACCATCCAAAAGCAACTCATAAATATCAAATAATACCATAGGAAACAAACCCAAATTATAAAGGTCGAATATTTAGTCAAATACTCAAAGTCAACCAAAATGTCAACCCGGTCCCGCATCTCGTAACCCAACAAAACTCACAAATTCCGATAGCCCATTTGAATACGAGTCCAATCATACTAACTGTACTTAAATCCAACTACGAATCGATGTCCAAATCATAATTATTTACTTTAGAAAATTTTAGACAAAACCCCCAATTTCTCTTTTAAAATGATCAATCAAATTCCAAAATTGAAAAATGGAATCATGGAATATAATCAAAATCGAGTCCAAAATGCTTACCCCAATCCATGTGGTGAAAATTCCCTCTAAAATTGCTTGACAAATCGAGCTCCAAATCTCAAAATATGAATAAAATAACTCAACCCTCGAATAAATACAAACTGCACAGGCATATTCTCATCTGCGATCACCCAGGCGCTTTTGCGGCATCGCTTCAGCGGTAAATCACTGAAGCCCGAACGCTCGCATATGCGGAACCATTTCCGCTTCTGTGACATCACAGGTGTGAGCCAAAATCTGCTCTTGCGCCTCTTCCCGCTTCTGCGCCCAAAAGACCGCTTATGCACTTCCGCAGATGTGTCACAAATCTCACATCTGCAGAGATCCCCAAACTCAGACTCTTTCGCGTCTAAGGCCACTTTTCCGCACCTGGGAACACTACACCTGCGCCAAGAGCTCCGCAGGTGCGATCACACCAGATCCGGCCACAAACCAGCCTTAACCAAAATGTTCCAGAATGAACTGAAACCTGTCCGCAAGTCACCTGAGCCTCTCGGGTCCCCGTCCGAATATACCAACAAGTCCCAAAATATAAAGCAGACCTGCTCAAGGCCTCAAATCACTCGTTACAACATCGAAATCATGAATCACACCTCAAATAAAACTTAATGAACTTTCAACTTCCAAAACTCGAGCCGAACCATATCAAATCAACTCGGAATGACCTCAAATTATACACACAAGTTCCATATGACATAAAGAGAATGTTCCAACTCTCGGATCAACAATCTGAATCACATATTATCAAAGTTAACTCCTGGTCAAACTTATGAATATTCCAAACCTTCAAATTGCCAACTTTCGCCAATTAGCGCCATAACCTTCTCGAAACATCTCGGGTATACGCCCAAGTCCAAAATCACCATCCGGACCTAAGGAACCATAAAAACTCCGATCCGAGGTCAAATACATAAAAGTCAAAATTGGTCAACTATTCCAATTAAAGCTTTCTAGCTGAGAATCATTCCTCCAAATCAATCTCGAATCACATGAAAACCTAAACCGACGATTCAAGACTTATCATGAATCTACTCAAGACTTCAAACAACTGACGGAATAAAAATGCTCAAAACGACCGGTAGGGTCGTTATAGTTATCTATATTCTTAATTGAACGTTCAATACTATATAAAAAAAACTAATTATATGCATTAGTTCGGAACGTACTTTATCTATAAATTCTTAAAACAAATTGGGGAAAATTTCATATTAGAATATGAAAACTCGGTAATAAAATTCATTCCAATATATATTCAATTACGTTTCATTCAACTACTACATTAATATAATAACACTTATTTTTTAGGATTCAGATAAATAGGGTCGATAATAATTCATCTTTTCAAAAACTCAATTTTTATCTTTAATTTTCTTTGATAGTTCAAACACATTATTTAAATAATATTTATAACATGACTTTTATTAAGGTTAATATTTAGTGATTTAAGTACTGCCACCTTTATAGTACTCCTTGTTATTGTTGTTGTTGGTAGTGGTACTACCACCACTCTAGTACTCGTTGTTGTTGTTGTTGTTGTTGTAGTAAGTGCTACCCCTATTGTGATACTTCTTGTTGTTATTATTGTTGTTATAATGAGTTCTATCCTCATTGTGATACTCCTTATTGTTATTGCTAGTACTGTCACCATTAAAGTACCCTTCATTGTTGTTGTTGTTAGTACTGCCACCATTGTAGTACTCCTTATTATTGTTGTTGTTGTTGTAGTAAGTGCTACCCCCATTGTGATACTCCTCGTTATCATTGCAGTAGTTGTTGTTATTTTTGTTAGTACTGCCACCATTGAAGTACTTCTTGTTGTTATTGTTGTTGTTGTCATTCGTATTGCCACCGTTGAAGTACCCCTCATTGTTGTTATTGTTAGTACTACCATCATTGTAGTACTCATTTTTATTGTTGTTGTTAGTACTACCACCATTGTAGTACTCTTTGTTGTTGTTAGTATTGCTGTAGTATTATTTTTTGTCGTTGTTTACGTTGTTAGTATTGCCACTATTCTTGTACTCCTCATCATTGTTGTTGTTGTTAGTATTACCATCATTGTAGTATTGTTTTTTGTCGTTATTTACGTTGTTAGTATTGCCGCTATTCTTGTACTCATTATTATTGTTGTTGTCGTTGTTGTTGCTAGTACTATCACTATTGTAGTACTCCTCGTTGTTCTTGTTGTTGTTACTATTGATACCATTGTAGTACTCCCTATTGTTGTTATTTTATTTGTTAATGCTACCACCATTGTAGTACTCCCCATTGTAGTTTTTGTTGTTAATATTGCCGCCATTGTAGTACTCCCTGTTATTATTGTTTTTGTTATTAGTACTACCAGTATTCTTGTACTTTTCATTATTATTGTTGTTGTCGTCGTTCGTTGAGACGGTGACATGGGCCAGTGTTGTAATAATTCTTGGGAAGGTATTTGCTATTGTGAATATTATTAGTTAGGGTGGTGGCGAGCTTGATTTATTTGTAAGGGTTTTCTATATTATTAGTAGTGATGGTGGAAGGAGAAAGATGACCAGATTCATGACCATATAGGCCATATATTTTCAGAGATGAAGTTTAGTTCTTGTTCTTTGTTGAAAATAACTACTTGTGTCTTTTTTTAGTATTGTTATTGCTGGAGATTTTATTAAAGAATTGAATTTCTCTTGCATGAATTTGCAATGAAGAAATGAGGGTAAGAAGGAGGAAGATGAAGGAAAAATGCTTGGTAAAGGAAGCCATCAGAGAAAGAAAAAGGAAAAAAATTTGTAAAATGTCTTAGTGATATTGACTTGCTATGGTTGTTCTTTATATCGAGACCAATTATCACTCTTGAGTGTGTTATTTTTGAGTGTTTGAATCTTATAAAATTATTTTTAAAACTCAACTTCCTTTTTTTCTTCTTCAATCCAAGTGGAGGTCAGGGGGAAGGGTTAGAGTAATTATCGCTTCCTTCCAAAATTTTCTGTTGATTAGGTGCTTAGTTAGTTTCTTATTTATCGATAGTACTCTTTCTTTAGTTTTTACTATAGTTTTAGACTTTAGAAAAAGAAAGCGAGAAACAAAAGGAAAGGAAAAGAAAGTGAGAAGATGAACGAAAATAGAAAAGATAATTACTCGTGGATTTTGGACGAGTGGAAAAGAAACTTCCATAACGGGGACGTTGAAAATTATAACATTTGGTGAGCACTCAAAAATAAAACATTACGTACCCATCTCTTAATATTGTCTACTAGAAAGTGCATCCCTATAAACTAACCTTGTTCACTTTCTGTGTGTTTGATTGATCCTCTTCATTCTTCTACTCAATCTCAATTTGCATGCTCATTTAAGTATGTCCAACAACAGTTAAAACTTATATTATATTCCACTTCAAAGTGTGTGTCTAGAAGAAATAATGTATATTTAGAAAAAAATAATATTTAGTAGGTTATTGTATATTTACACCAAATCATAAAAATTTATCTATCATTAAGTAAAACAAATATAAGTATTTTTAGTTATATTTGGTGATTATTGGTGTATTTAGTTTAGAATTATGTGGATATGTTTTTTTGTTGTGGATGTATAATTGAAAAATTGACAGTTGCATTGGAAGAAGTGATATATCACAATATATCTTTCTTTTTTTGACATATTTCTTTTACCTTTTTCTTCCTAATTATGGATATGATTATAAACTGCACTATGTATTAATAAGTGCCTCCCCCCTCCTTTCAGTGAAATTATGGTCAAGGCGACCATTCCAACAAAATTTGGCTCGCAGATTGAAGTTGCACTACAATTTAATTTATCAGATACCTTTATTGGTATAATGAATCTTAATTTGAATGTAGATAAAATATTAGAGAAAACACAATTAATGCGCTAAGATTATGTCACGACCCGAAATCTCAACTACGGGACCGTGATTCCACCTAACATTTGCTTGTTAGGCAAGCTAACGTTAGTTAAAGAATTAATCAGTTTAACAATTTAAAAGCAAGATATCAAGAATTAAAGACCGAAATACTCTGAATACATATGATAAATCCATAAGTAATGTTGTCTATACTAATCCCATAAATCAGGAGTCACAAGTACACGAGCGACTAGAATGCTACAAAGACGGTCTGAAATAAAATACAGTGTCCGAAACAAGATAAACAGTAAAATAAGATAGGCAGGGACATAAGAGATTGTGAACGCTGTGCAGCTCTATGTCAAGTCTCCTAGATAGATCTTATTCGAGCAATCTCCTCTATGCGCCGCTAGGACCAATACCGGAATCTGCACAAGAAGTGCATAAGTGTAGTATGACTATAACCAACCCCATTTACTCCGTAAGTGTCGAACCTAATATCGACAAAGTAGTGACGAGACTATGACAAGACACTCACTATAAACCTATTGGAATAATAAATAGAAGAGAATAGAAATATAGAGAAAAGGGATAAACTCATAATAATGGAACCAGAAGGTCAACTAACAGAGGGTCCCAGAATAACATCATCTCGTAACACCATATCTCAATACAGGAAATAGAATACCACATCTACAAATAATTACAACACATTATTTTTCGCTGCGGCGCACAAGCCGATTCCAATATTATATCAATATCCATTGCAACATGCAACCTAATCCCAATATCATATCAATATTTATTGCAGCGAGCAATCCGATCCCAATATAATTTCATTTCCATTCTGTTGTGGCGCACAACTCGTCCTCAATATCATTTCATTATCAAAAACAACTCAATACAACAAATTTCGAAATCTCAACATAAAAAAGAAGCTAACGCGTATAAATCACCAAGGACCTACGAGTACAACAAAGAACAACCAACAACTCAGATTCATAAAGTATCCTCACATTGTAAGCCAACATGAACCTCGACGAGTCATTAACTGTCACGATCCAAAACCCACTATAGGCCATGATGGCACCCAACGTCGTCGTTTGGCAAATCCACAGTGAACTATCACGTTAATTATTCATTTTATTATTTTCGAAATCATAAATTTTGTTAAGTAAAAAAATTTACGCATTGAAAATCATAGGTACATACATAATTAGTAAGATATAAAAATAAATGATAATAATATTGTGCAAATCCATAAACATTAACTAGAAAATCCCAAAACACGATGTCACAAGTGCATGAAAATCTACTAAGGAGTACAATAATAATACAACATTTACCTGGAATGTAAAATAGACATGATAAAGTACTCTGTGGCTGCGGTACGTAGCATAGAAAGCAACTGACCATAACGTCCCATCAGCAGTTGCGCCTACGCCCCAAGATGACCACCAAATGAACCTGTCAGATCATGCACATTTAGTGCAGAAGTGTAGCATGAGTACGTAAATCAGCACGTACCCAGTAAGTATCTAGCCTAACCCCGGAGAGGTAGTGATGAGGGATCGACATCAACACTTACTAGTGGTCCAATAAATCAATATGATAAATTATAAACAGATATGAAACACAACAATAATAATGATGTAAGATCTGTAACTAACATAATCCTTAACCGGATGACAACATCAATTTTTCAAATTTCAAGTACTATCTCAACAAATAGAAGAATCAAAGGCTACCTCAAACGGGTAAGGGAAATCAAGCATTATCTCAAACAAACAAGGCATATCATGTAACTTTCAGATCTCAATTAAGGGGAATTTCATGAATATTCGGGCTCCTAGAGCTATCACGCACGATTATGTCGAGGTCGTATGGCCCGATCTAGAGTGATGTGTACACTGTCGAGGGTCGACCAGCGCGAACCAGAGATGCATCTCAATATACTACCGAGGTGTTCAGCCTGATCCACAGGAAAGGAAGAAACTTATCGCATTACGAGCCACATGTTTACAGCATAGGTACAAGAGCATAAAGTAAACATGACTTTTAGCGTCTATCAAATATCTCTCTAAACAACTCGTGATGATAAAGCTCGGCCTAATATATTTCCAAATCTATTAAAATTATAAATTCAAGTAACTAAACTAGCAAATGAGTTCAAATAATTCAAATATTACATGATAAAGTCCTAAGTCTACCCACACATAAACATGGTTTTAGCTACGTACGAACTCGCGTCACCTCGTACGTATGTAGTAGCTACAACTAGTAGCACATAACAATTTAATACCTACGAGGTAGTTTCCCTGTGACAAGGTTAGACAAGAGACTTACCTCGCTCCGAAGTTCCATAACCGGCTCCAACGCCTCTCTAACACCTCAAATCGATGCTAATCAATCTGAAACTAGTCAAACAATATGCAACCCAACAAAAGTATACTCCAACACTCATAATTAATCAATATATAATAATTTTCAACTCCGCTCAAAAAGTCAACAAAGTTGCCCGGATTCTGAAGGTTTTTGAAGATAATCATTACCCATAATACCACGAACTCAAATATATAATTTATTTTTAATTTCATGCCCAAAATCATGGTCCAAATTCGAAAATATCAATTCTAGGGCTTCTACCAAAAATCCCACATTTTTCACTTAAATTCTTGAATTTACTAGCCTAAATTCGTATATTTAACTCACAACGTGTAGAAATAACTTACCTCACAATTGATGATGAAAATGGCGCTCCAAAATCTCCCCAAAGTCGACTCCCATGGAAGAAATGAGGTAAAAATAAGCCAAACTCCGATTCAAAACAAATCTGCCCAGCAATTCCCTTCTTCGCGAACGTGGCATGTTCCTCGCTTTTGCGAAGCACGAAGCCACCACCAGCTCAAAACATTTGTTACGAGAACGGGCATGCGAATGCGATGCCTTACCAGGCATGACCAAAGAGAACGCGATGTCTCCATCGCGAATGCGAAGGCCTAGACTCCCAGGCCCAGTTTCTCCCTTTCGCAAACGCGGTTCCCTGTCGCGAATGCGATGATTTGCTTGTCAATCCTTCGCGAATGCATAGAACAGATCTTCCCCAAATCCAAATCCTTCTTCGCTAACGCGAGTACCCCTACCACGTTCGCGAAGAACAAAACTAGAACTAGTATATCAGCAACAATAAATTTCCAAACTTGGTCCGATACCATCCCGAAACACTCCCGAGGCCCCAGGGACTCCGTCCAATCACACCAACCAGTCCCAATACCTTATCCAAAATTATTCAAAGGCTCAAAACGCAACAAATAACATCAAAATCATGAATCGACGATCAAAATCCTTCTTTCAACCTTCAATCATTCAAACTTCGACGAACGCATCCGAATTATATCTAAACTTTCTGGAATGACGCCAAAATTTACGTACAAATCACACTATGAACCTATTCCAAGGCTCGAAATACCAAGTGGACATCAATAATACCAAAGTCTACTTCAAATCAAACTTAGGAAATTCGAACAATCTTCAAAATGCCAACTTTATACAATAAGCGTCTTAGTACTCCTGGACCACCCGATATTCAACCCGAACATATGCCCAAATTCGAAGTCATCATGCAAACTTATTAGAACCTTCAAAACCCGATTCCGAGGTCGTTTACTAGAAAGTTAAACCTTGGTCAACTCTTCCAACTTAAAACTTTGGAATTGAGAATTTTCCTTTCGAATCAACTCTGAACTTCCCAAAATTCAACTTCGACTACACATGCAAGTCATAATACTTAAAGTGAAGCTAATCAAGGCCTTAAACCTCCGAACGATACGCTAGAGCTCAAAATGATTGGTCGGATCGTTACATTCCCCCCAATTAAATATACGTTCGTCCTCGAACGTGCCAAGAACCATTCCGTAGTTGCCCAAAATCGTTGTTTAACACCTTGTGCACCTACCCGTGCGACCACAACCCATGTGAGCAAATTAGCTTGAGCCAGAGTGAAGATCCTTCCTGCTACCTTAGCCCATAAGCCTTAGATCTAAATTCCAACATCCGGAATTCTCTACGAGACCTGATTCTAACATACGAACACCGTATCAATCTCAACACATTGTACCAAACATGATCATGCACCCATACTGAAACCACACAATGCATCGCATAATCCATACACCCATAGTAACATCCTCCAATCGTAGAAGCTCAAATTCACTAACCTGATACGGCTAGTATACCTCATAACATATATAAGCCCGGTCTCAACCCTCACAATACTTCAACGATGAAAGGGATATGCAGGAACTCATAACCAGCAGTCAAATCAATAACCCATGGAGTCTCTCCGCTTGACAGGAACCATTGCCCCATTTTGAATAAATTAGTGACATTTTCCTTCTAATATACATCATATAATTCGGATTACACTGATTCTAGGTCCCACAACCTCGTCTCAACTAATTCATGCTACTCGGCAATAAGCCACCTCAGATACTACCTAAAATCTCCTACGACGCCACTAATGCACCAAATAGGACACATAAGGTACCTATCTCAGTCCGCGTAACAAATAGGACAACAGACCAAATATTACGTACCTATCTCAAAGATAAGAAACAGAACACACAAGGTACATACAAGGAACCGTACCCAACATGATACCGTTGCGGCACGTAACTCGATCCGAATATCATACTTGTGGCGGCGTGCCACCCGATCCACACATAATAATCAATAAGGAAATACCTACTGAGCCAAATTACTCATACCCACAAAATGCTCGAATATCAACCACAAGCATGCCAAGTGCATAAACACAACCCTGGGGAGACAGATAGCGCTATGCTCTACAAAATTCCAAGCACGACTAATGTGCAATAAATGACCTACATCTCGAGAGGCATCTTGCTCATATAACACCACAAGCTACACGGGATCACAACACATGTGCAAATAATCAAGTCATCTCACAACTCACATGGCATAATAGAGTATTACATAGAATAGTTGACAACAAGAATAACATCCAACGCCTGAAGACTCCTCCATAAGAAATTCTATGTTGAATGAACACATCTGTCCTGATGTAGATCATACGTTCATATTAGATCTACCAACGGTCCTCAAGCCAATTTTGATCGTCCATACTGGGCCAATAACCTTTCAAATATCCACAATGACCCTATTCATGATACATATAAGAACTCATCCAATCCGTAACAAACTCCCACAGTCCACAACCAAAGGAATAGAGCGCCTCTCAGACATAAACTCTCCCATTGACGACAATACTAGAATCTCCATACCTGATTTCAGTCTCTAACTATTAAATGACTAACACGTCACACTTATACGATCTTCCCATGGGATATACTCCCACAACCTTCCACACCAGGTAGTAAAATATGAACATCAATGTCCATCAACCATGTTATTTCTATAGTGCTCATCAAGCATCCTCATTTCAATACCTAACACTTCTTCCACAAAATAGATCATCCTCAGGCTGCCTGAAAATAGTGCCAGCATACTCTGAACATCTGAAATCCTCCTATGCTCCTCCGAGCTCGTGACATTGTTATTAAAATCAAATCGTAACCTTGATCCTCAACGTCTAATTTCCATACCGCTCCCTATACCTATCATGCCGCTACACGAAAGTACAAGAATTTCATCATAACCCAAAACCACCAGTAGAATAAATACTTCATCGGCTATAAACCTTTCACTCAACTCATTTCAGAAGAACAATTGCAACACGCAACTGAATTTCCATAACCACAGAAAATACAAACCTCAAGTCGTGGTCTAAACCGCCATAACTCCTCCATGATCCATTTACACATAACAAGGCCATCATAATTAAACACCTCCAAATCAATCAAATTACGGTAGTTGTCAAGCCCGCACGTACATCCACGAATCACCTATATAGACTTACCACACCGAAGGTACTGATTATTTCCACAACCATGCTGATTCAGACCATTACTAACTGACTCAACTTCTTCTAATTTACTCTTGATTTTCCTTTGAAATAATAGCTCTATGCAAAAACACAACGAACCTCAAACAACACTCATCCCGAGCGACCCAAATCATGAGACCACATTGTCTCAATGTCCATAAGACATTTTATACCCTCTTCGTGTACTCGATAGTATCTCCAACTGATACACCCGTTCTGAAAGACCTTTCGCGAATCCGAAGCTATTTTTCCCATTTCTTCAACACTGCGTCGTAGACCCGATGATAACATAGAAGTTCCCCAAGTACCCTTCACACTCTACTGTAAAACCCACTCCTCAGCCATATAACGAACCCAAAATCCTTGGACACCGCACTTTAATTCTTGAACCCACCCGAACCATTGTTAAGAGTCACCCACTCTGACCTGGTCCCGTGTATATAACCAAACACTAGTGCTCTGTTAGCGCATGGAACATTCCAAAGAAGCAACTGGATCAATTCTTTTCCTTGTACATCACATCCACAAGAAGCATAAACTCTGAGTCCACCCAAAATCTGCACATGAATCGATAGGGCAAAATGTAGCACATATTTATCAAGTTCTTTGCCTAAATTACTCTTGATACTTTCTTTTCTTAGTCATAAATAATCCACCAGTGTACTGATAGCCAGAAACTGCACAGGCACGCAACCACATGACCCAATCGTAGACGGTGGGCTCCCCCACTTAGCTTTAAGCTACAATCACATAAATCCAGAACCCATAATAACTCGTCCTTCTCAATTACCATGATCTTGTACCGTTAACCCACCAAATTTATCGTAATCTCTTATTAAACTTTTCATAAAACATTCTAAATTATTAGCCACATCTGACCTCCTGACAGTCATACTATCTTCTTCAAGCGATCCAAGCTCACATCTCAGTACATGCCTCCCACTGGGCATAAAGTAGAACTCTTCGTAGGAACGTCATCAAAAGTCACGCAACCGCTAACCTGCTCATAGGAGATAGCCCACCTGTGGAATTCCATATCGACTCCTTTCAACGATATGCCCTGGTTACAACTACCACAAAATCAGTAAACCCTCCTAAGCCCATGCTTGTCGACCAACTATAAGAGCCTGTTCATTCCCCATTAGCATCAACTGAAGGTCTAACTATACGTTCCAAAACTCAAAGTCATGTTGCATCCCAAATTGATAATCAAGCTTTCACACCCCTCTTTATCCCAAGAAAACTCCTTTCCGTCATATTCAAACTTCCTCAGTACAGTAGCCACCATCCCAAATGAAATTCATATACTTAGTCATTTGTCCACCATGATCCCCAAATCGCTCTAAACCTTCTCAAGGCATATGGCTAGCCTACCACAGAATCCATATGCTACTCTGCCACTCCCACTTCAGTTAAACCATCTCTGTAAGAACCTACTTGGCCTCTGTTGTTCATACTTGACCAGCTAACAATCCAACCACCGCAAAGCATACCTACCCACGTCCTTCCTCCTCTTTCACTGCCAAAATACTGCCTCAAATCATAGTCCATCTCTGATAACCCCTTATTAGGCACCATTTCACAAAACCCTGCCCTGAAGGCAAATGAAAGAAGACCGTCATACTGACGAGCCTTAATGAGCTCAAACAAGGACGAAGACACGACATAACAAATAAGAATTCCACCAAGCTGGAAATATCAAATCTCGCTACTCTGTCAACCAAAGACTGAACATCCATAGTCCAATTGCCTCTTCTCCGCTGGAATTAAATACCGTATCTCTAAGCCATGAATTGAATAATCCTCCTCTCGAGTCATTTACTGCCGCGACACTTATTTAGGCACCCTACCATTTACACTAGCAGTACGGGATAACAACGCACGAACATCATAATACACAATGTATAGCCTCGATACCGTAGGAAACACTAACACTAAGCTGAAACGATAAAATATTCTTCCACAAGGCGACGATAATAGTCTGCCCAAATACACATGGGAAAAATATTATGTACCACATTTGCAACACCACTACAACTTCTCGACGCCTAATTGATAACAAACACTCAACATCGTATAAGAATGTCACGACTCCAAATTCTCTCTGTAGGATGTCGTGATGGCACCTAATCTTTACGACTGGGTAAGCCTAACAGTTAATAACAACTTGACAAAAATAATTATCAAGATACTAAAACAAGGCTGAATAACTAATATAACTCCTGAAATGGAATCTCAACAAAACGTTTGCAAAACCGGTGGAACCGAGTCATAAGATCTATAGAATAAATCTAATACATCATTGTCTAGAAGAAAAGAAGTACAACAGTAAAAAAAAAGAAAAGGAAGGTGACTCTGAGGCCTCCAGACGCCGAGCAGGCATACCTTGAGTCTCTGTAAGGCATCTAAAAGTGATCTCTAACGACTGGCACGGGCAGACGTACCTAGATCTGCATAAAAATGTGTAGTAAGAGTACGCCATAATGATACCCAGTAAGTATCAAGCTTAACCTCAGTAAAACAGTAATGAGGTCAGGTCAAGACACCTACCAGGATATAAGTAAACAGTATGAAAATGTAATATGGATAAATAATGGAAAGCGAAGAAATAACTGATACAAAAAAAAAATAATAACATGAACTACTACCGGAAAGTAAACATGGGAATAACATAGTAGAAGCAACTGAAGAGAACCAAAATGATCATATACAGACAACAACTGCTAGAACAAAAAAGAACAAAACAACAAGAACACCCCAGCCAAAAAGGTCTTTGTAACATGAGATAAACAACAAAAGAACACAAAGAGGTACCACCTCGTGTACAATAAGAATCACCACCGAGGTACCACCTCGTATAAATCAAGAATCACAACTGAGGTACCACCTCGTATTCACATTTCTCAATTTTAATCACAATCTGTCCTTATACCGCCGTGTAAGCCTTACATTTGAAATAGGTTTTGAAAATAGTTTTTCAGAAATAGCTATGCGCACTTTAACCCACCTTATGACGCCGTATGGCTTCACGTAGTTTCCCGACAAGCAACACGCACGTAAGTCCCACCTTATACTGCCGCATGCACGTCAACCCCAAGCCTTATAAATCCGTATGCACATCAACCCCAAGCCTTATACCACCGCATGCACGTCAATATCACATTACAATAACAACTCGCATCACAAGTGCCCAAATATAATAATTTTCCAACAATCCACAATATCAATGTTTCCACAACAATAGCCCACGACTCCACCACAATGTGTACAAGAATATCAACAACAACAATGAGTGTAAAATGCTCAAAAACGAAGATGTTTCAACAACAATAATTTTATCTCAACGTGATAACGACCTTTAAAACTTCAACACAGATAACTCAGCAATGAGAGGTAATGTATAACCACGACATTAAGTAAGAATAACTCGTAATGAAAGAGATAATGTGTAACAATAACTTCAAATAATGGAAATCAATAAGGATAGAGATCACATGAACAATAACTTCAAATAATAGAAATCAACAAGGAAAGACATAACATGAACAATAACTTCAAGTAGGATAATCAATAATGAAAGAGATAATGTGTAACAATAACTTCAAATAATAGAAATCAACAAGGAAAGACATAACATGAACAATAACTTCAAGTAGGATAATCAATAATGAAAGAGATAACACGGATAATAACTTCAAATAGTGATAATCAACAATGAAAGAGATAACATGTAACTATAATAGAGGCAACAAGTTCAACTAAAGTATGAGAGCAATTTATCACTCAGAATGTAGAACAAGTGTTAACGAAATCATTCAAGGCATGTAAGGATAGACTAACACAACTAAGAATAGATTGACTATGAGAATTTAGAACATGATACTACAATTCAATTAAAGCATGGATTTCATACCACGTATAACCGTGTAACCTGTACAACCCATGTACCCACCCGTCACCTTGCGTACACGAATTTCACTTAGCACAATTGAATCAAACAAAAATAATCCTAAGGGGTATCTCCCCCACACAAAGTTAGGCAAGACAGTTACCTCAACTAGGCCAATTCAACACTCAAAAATAGCATTTCCCTTGAAATTTGCCTCCACATGGATCAAATCTAACCAAAATCAACTTAATATCATCAAACAATGCTAGGGAAATCAATTACAATAGATAAAGCTAAGATCTTTACACTTTTCCCAAATAGTCAACAAAAGTCAACCCGAGGCTTGCCCGGTTAAAACTCGGGTCCAATGATAGATTCTGTCTACCCATGACCTCACGAGTTCATATATGTGATTAGTTTCAAATCCGAGTTCAAATCGACTCTCAAAACTCAATTTCATATTTTTCAAAAACTTGACAAAGTTTCACACTTTGCACCTTGATTCACATGATTTTGATGTTAAAATCTAAGATTTGTTGATGGAATATGATTAGAAATAGACTAGAATCACTTACCAAGGTTTGTAGGTGAAACTCCCATCTCCAAATTGCCTCCTACCGAGTCAAGGGTTAAAAATGAGAGAATGAGTTCAAAAAACCCGTCTCCCATCCCTTTAACCAGCTGCACATGTCGCATTTGCGAACCCTCACAATTGCGGACCAGGGCTCGCATTTGCCAAGCCTGACAACCTAAGTCATCATCGTATTTGCGAGAAAGGTTTCGCAATTGCGAAGCTGGGAACTTCGCTAAAGCGAACAAGTGTTCGCAATTGCGAACTCTGCACAAATTATGTTGCTTTCGCAAATGCGAAGGGGAAGTCGCATTTGCTACAACTGACCTCTTCTATAACCTTCGCAAATGCGACCATGGTGTTCGCAATTGCGACACCAGAGCAGCAGACACCAGATTTTGCAAATTTCAGTCCAACCACTTCGGAACATGTTAGAAACTCATCCGAGCCCTCGAGGCTCCAAACCAAACATCCACACAAGTCTAAAAACATCATACGAACTCGCTCGTGTGATCAAAACACAAAAATAACATCTAAAACTACGAATCGAACACTAAAACACATGAATTTCAAACTAAGTTCAAGAATTTCTAATGTTACAAATAAACATTCGAATCCAATAAAATCAACACCAAACGATACCAAATTTTGCAAACAAGTTCTAAATACCATAACGGACCTATTCCAAGTCCCAAAATCAAATTCCTTTCTCGATAGATACGGTCAAACTTTTCAACTTTAAATTGCCAAATTTCGGTAAATCAACATAAATCAACGTAGGGACTTCCAAAATCAATTCTGGGCATACGGCCAACTTTGAAATCACGATATGAAGCTATCGAAGCCATAAAAACACAGTTTCGAGGTTGTTTACAAAAATATCAAAGTTTGGTCAATATTTTCTAATTTAAACCTCTAAGTCAAGAATCAAGGGTCCAGATCAATCCAAAAGCTTCCGGAAACGAAACTAACTGACCTGTAAGTCATAAAATCATATACACACATGTGTGAAGCATCAAAATGGCAAATGAGGCACAATTACACAACACGACCGATCGGGTCGTTACAAAAAATGAGTAGGAAGGAAATGAAGACATAAACTTCAATGGAATAAAATCGCACGACGAGGAATCAAGAAGGGAAGTTCTCCTAACAACTTTGTAGCCTCTCGAAGATAAGTACATATGTATTTGTACCGATCCACAAGACTCTACTGGACTTGCTCATTACTCGTGAGACGTAAGTGAACCTAGAGCTCTGATACAAAGTTTTTCCGACCCAAAATCCACTATAGGTCGTGATGACACCAAATGTCGTCATTTGGCAAGCCCACAGTGAACTATCAATTTAAATTTTCATTTTATTACTTTCAAAATCCTAAGTATTATTAAGTAAAGAAATTTACGCATTGAAAATCATAGGTACATACATAATTAGTAAGATATAAAAATAAAAGATGACAATATTATGCAAATCCATAAACATCAACTAGAATATCCCAAAACCTAGTGTCACAATTGCATGAGGATCGACTAAGGAGTACAATAATAATACAACTCTTGTCTGGAATATAAAATAGACAAGATAAAGTACTTTGTAGGTTGCGGTACGTAGCATAGAAAGTAGCTCACCATAAAGACCCGCAGTAGTTGCGCCTACGCGCCTAGATGACCACCAAATAGACCAGTCAGATCTTTCAAATTTAGTGCAGAAGTGTAGCATGAGTACGTAAATCAACGCGTACCCAGTAAGTACCTAGCCTAACCCCGGAGAAGTAGTGACGAGGAGTCGACATCGTCACTTACTAGTGGTCCAATAAATGAATATGATAAATTATAAACAGATATGCAACAAAATAGTAATAATGAGGTAAGATCTGTAACTAATATAATCCTCAACTGGATGACAACATTAATTTCTGAAATCTCAAGTACTATCTCAACAAATAGAAGAATCAAAGACTACCTCAAACGGGTAAGGGACATCAAGCGCTATCTCAAACAAACAAGGCATATCATGTAATTGCTAGATCTCAATTAAGGGGAATATCATGAATATTCGGACTCCTAGCGGTATCACGCACGATTATGCCGAGGTCGTCCGATCTGATCCAGAGTGGTGTGTATACTGTCGAGGGTCGAATGGTTCGAACGAAAGATGCATCTTAATATACTGCCAAGTCGTTCGGCTCGATCCACAGGAAAGGAAGAAACTTATCGAATTACGAGCCACGTGTTTGCAATACAAGTACAAGAGCACAATCTATCAAATATCTCGCCAAACAACTCGAGGTGAGAAAGCTCGGCCTAATATATTCCCAAATTGATTACAATTATAAATTCAAGAAACTAAACTAGCAAATTGAGTTCAAATAATTCAAATATTATATGATAATATCCTAAGTCTACCCGGACATAACCATGCTTTTAGCTACGTACGGACTCTCATTACCTCGTGCGTACGTAGCACCCACAACTAGTGGCACATAATAATTTAATACCTACGGGGTAGTTTCCCCCTCACAAGGTTAGACAAGAGACTTACCTCGCTCCGAAGTTCCATAACCAGCTCCAACGCCTCTCTAACACCTCAAAAAGTCAACAAAGTCATAATTATACTACAACACTCATAATTAATTTATTTATAACAATTTCCAACTCCACTCAAAAAGTCAACAAAGTCAACCCTCGGGCTCACGTGCCCGGATTCCGAAATTGTTTGAAGATAATCATTGTCCGTAACACCACTAACTCAAATATATAATTTATTTCAAATTCCATGCCCAAAATTATGGTCAAACTCGTAAATATTAATTCTAGGGCTTCAACCAAAAATACCACATTTTCCACTTAAATTCTTGAATTTACAAGCCTAAATTCGTTTATTTGACTCACAACGTGTAGAAATTACTTACCTCATGATTGATGATGAAAATGGCGCTCCAAAATTATCCCAAGTCGGCTCCCATGGAAGAAATAAGGTGAAAATGAGCCAAACCCCGATTTAAAACAAGTCTGCCCTACAATTCCCTTGTCCGCGAATGCGACATTCTCCTCGCTTTCGCGAAACACAAAGCCACCACCAGCCTTCATCGCGAACGCAAGAACAGGCACGCGAGCGTGATGCTTTACCAGGCCTGACCAATGCAAACGCGACCTCTCCATCGCGAACGCGAAGGCCTAGACTCAATCACACCAACCAGTCCCAATAGCTATCCAAAATTATTCAAAGGCTCAAAAAGCCACAAATAACATCAAAATCACGAATCGACGATCAAAATTCTTCTTTCAATTTTCAAACATTCAAACTTCGACGAACGCGTCCGAATCATATCTAAACATTCTGAAATGATGCCAAACATTACGTACAAGTCACAAATTACACTATGAACCTGTTCCAAGGCTCAGAATACCAAATGGACATTAATAACACCAAAGACCACTTCAAAATAACTTAGGAAATACCAAAAATCTTAAAAATGCCAACTTTCCACAATATGCGCGAAAATGCTACCGGACCAACCGATACTCAACACAAACATACACCCAAGTCCAAAACATCATGAGAGCCTATTGGAATCTTCAAATCCTGATTATGAGGTCGTTTTCTAGAAAGTCAAACCTTGGTCAACTCTTCCAACTTAAAGCTTCTAGATTGGGAATTTTCCTTCCAAATCAATTCCAAACTTCCCGAAAATCAATTCTGACTACGCGTATAAGTCATAATACATAAAGTGAAGCTACTCAAGGCCTCAAATCGCCGAACGACATACTAGATCTCAAAATGACCGGTCATTGCATTAATGCAAGAATAGCGAAGGGCTCACACAATCAGATATAACTTAATAAATTGAACCAAGTAAGGTAAAGGCAATAAAGGAAAGTAAGGCATGAAACAGTGAAGACATTTAATTAATATATGTGAGAGCATATAGCAGGTAAACAAAAATTGATCAAGGAGTGAATCAATTTAAACGGGTAACAACTAAATGATAGATAATAAGTAAGGCATAAATAACAAGTAATGACATGTAGCAATCAAAGCATGTAACGAGATATAACATGGAATAAATGATGATATAAAGAAAAATAGTCCATCCCGTATGCTTTAACCCATGACAACGCATATACGCTCGTCAGCTTGCACAAACAACGTCTCCATACATAATTCACGTAGCAAATAGACCAAACAAGTCCTAATTCCTTCAAGTCAAAGTTAAACATGACACTTACCTCTTTAGAATCAAATCAACAATCAACTATGGCTTTTCTTTTTGAACAAGCCTCCAAACCAATCGAATCTAGTCAAATATAGTTCAAACAGTTCGGAACAAACTTTAGAAACTACCCAAGAGTGAAAATGGTTCAATCTATAGCTAACTTGAAAAAGTCAACAAAAGTCAACCCGTGCCCATTTGGTCAAAATCCGAGATTCGGATCAAATCCCGATTACCCATTCACCCCCTGATCCCGAATATGTTTTATTTCGAAATTTGATCTTAATTCGAGGTCTAAATCTCAATTTTATAAAATTCTTAAATTTTATCCAAAATCCCTAATTTCTACCTTGAAATTCATAGATCTAGTGAAGAAATGCATGAAAAAGTAATAGAAATTGATGGAAAACAAATTAGAGTTGCTTGGTTTATGAAAACAAATGTCTCAAAGAATCTCCTCAATGAAGTCTAGAGTTAAGGAATGGTGTAAAATGAGCTAAGTCCCAAAATTTCTCACTTTTACCCAACTACAGGTATCACAATTGCGAACTCTTGTTCGTGATTGTGATGTTTGCAAAAGAGAACCACCGATCGCAATTGCGATCAGTGTCACAGCCCCTTAGAAGTCGCAATTGTGACAAAAGCCTCGCATTTGTAACAGCCCCCATGTACGCAAATGCGATCAAAGCTACACATTTGCGAAGCTGGCCAACATTCCCAAGTGTCGCAAATGCGACAAATGTATTGCAATTGTGGAGCTCCCCCTGTCACGATCCAAGTTTCGCAATTGCAAAGTGCCTATTCCCATAGCCCCCTTCACAAATGCGAGCAGTCACTCGCATTTGCGAGATACGCAGGTAAGAGGCACCTGATTTTGCATAAGTTGTTCAACACCTACCAAACCACATCCAAAACTCATCTGAGCCTCTCGGGTTCAAACACGAACATTCACACAAGTGTAATAATATCATACAAACTCTCTTGCTAACTCAAATCATAAAAATAACATCAAATATCAAGAATCGATCATAAAAACTTAAGATTTTCAACTTGAAACGTAACTTTTACCAATTTTCACATAACGCGCCAAAACGCGCTCGGGTCACCCAGGGCTCCAACCAAACATGCGTACAAGTCCAAAATATCATATGGACCCACCAGAATCATCAAAACACCGATCCAAGGTCGTTTACTACAAACATTGATCGTGGTCAATTCAAGCCTTATTTTAAGTCAAAATTCACATTTCCTTTGAATTTTCACACACAACTTATCGGGAAAATGACACATATGACACACGCAAGTCATAAAACATCAAATACAACTATGGAGGTCTCGGAGCATTAAAAAAATAGCTAGTGCTCAAATCGACCTATCGAGTCGTCATATTCTCTACCTCTAAAAGAAACGTTCGTCCTCAAACGGACAATATACATGGAATGGTAAAAAAGTGGGGTATCTACTCCTCATTTGGGACTCGGACTCCCTCGTAGCCTCCTCAATTAGCTGACCTCTCCATTGAACTTTCACAGAAGGAAAGCTCTTAGACCTCAACTTTTGAACCTACAGGTCTAGAATAGGCAAGGTCTCGTCCTCATATGTCAAATTCTCATCAAGTTGCCCCTTGCTGATGTCTAAAACATGTGACCTATATTCATGGTACTTCTAAAGCATGGAAATGAGAAATACTAGATGTACCCCTGCTAGGCTAGGAGGCAATACAAGCCTATAATCAAGCTCCCCAACT
Organism: Nicotiana otophora; assembly: GCA_000715115.1. Lineage (NCBI taxonomy): Eukaryota > Viridiplantae > Streptophyta > Magnoliopsida > Solanales > Solanaceae > Nicotiana > Nicotiana otophora. The sequence continues at coordinate 88,454 of AWOL01S0023616.1, forward strand.
TTATCCAAAATCTCAAACAGGCCAATAAACCTCGGGTGCAACTCGACCTTATTCCAAAACTGCATCACGCTCTTCATAGGCAAAACTCGGAAAAGAACCTTCTCACCCTCCATGTAAGCCACATCTCAAACCTTTCGGTCTGCATAACTCTTTTTCCTGGACTGAGCTTTACGAAGTCGCTCCTGAATCACCTTAAACTTCTCCATATCATCATGGACCAAATCAGTGCCCAACAATCTAGCCTTTCTGGGATCAAACCAACCAACCGTCGAATGACATCGCCTCCCATATAAGGCCCCGTACGCAGCCATTTGGATGCTCGACTGATAACTGTTATTGTAGGCAGACTCCCCTAGAGGTAAAAACTAGTCCCATTGGCCCCCGAAATCCATAGAGCATGATTGCATCTTGTCCTCCTAAATTTTAATTATACACTCGGACTGTCTATCCGTCTGATGATGGATTGTGGTACTCAGCTCAATCTGCGTGCCTAGCTCATGCTGCACGGCTCTCCAAAAATGCGATGCGAATTATGTGTCCCGGTCAGATATGATAGAAATGGGCACGTCGTGCAGCAAAATAATCTCCCAGATGTAAAATTGAGCCAACCACTCTAAAAAATAGGAAGTCATCACCGGAATAAAGTGTGTGGACATAGTCAACCGGTCCATAATTACCCAAATTTTGTCATATTTACTCAAGATCCGTGGTAACCCTACCACAAAATTCATAGTGATGCGCTCCCACTTCCACTCTGGTATCTCCAATATCTGAGTCAAACCACCCAGTTTCTGATGCTCATACTTCACCTGTTGATAGTTCAAATACCGAGAGACATGACCGACAATATCTTTCTTTATTCTCTACCACCAATAGTGTTGTTTCAAGTCATGGTACATCTTCTGAAACCTGGGTGGATGGAATAATGTGAACTATGAGCCTTATTAAGGATCATCTCTCTCAAACCATCAATATTTTGAACACAAATTCGGCCTCGAAGCCGCATAACACCATCATCTCCAATCACAACCTCCTTAGCACCACCCTGTAACACTGTGTCTTTCAACACCAACAATTGAGGATCATTAAACTGGCGAGCCTTGGGCTCCAACAATGATGACTGTACCATAACACAAACACGACTAGGCTCCAAAACATGCAACCTCACAAATTGATTGGCCAAAGACAGAACATCCATAGCTAGTGGCCTCTCCACTACTGGTAAATATGCCAAACTACTCATGCTCTTAGACTTCCTACTCAATGCAACAACCACTACATTGTCCTTTCCCGGATGGTATAATATGGTGATATCATAGTCCTTTAGTAACTCTAACCACCTTCACTACCGTAAATTTAGGTCCTTTTGCTTGAACAGGTGCTGGAGACTCCGATGGTCGATATAGACCTCACATGGAATGCTGTATAGATAGTACCTCAAAATCTTCAGCGTGTGAACAATGGTTGCCAATTCTAAATAATGCATGGGGTAATTCTTCTCATGAACCGTTAATTATCGAGACACGTAGGCAATTACCCTACTGTCTTGCATCAATACTGTGCCAAGTCCAATACACGATACATCACAATACACAATATAAGATCCCGAACTTGTAGGCAATACTAACATTGTGGTTATAGCCAATACAGTCTTGAGCTTTTGAAATCTCTCCTCACACTCGTCGGACCATCTGGAATGAGCACACTTCTGGGTCAACTTGGTCAATGGGGCTGACATAGATGAAAACCCCTCCACGAATTGCCACTAATAACCACCAAACATAAGAAGCTCAGAATCTCTATAGCTAATATAGGTCTAAGCTAGTTCTGAACTGCCTCAATCTTCTTAGGATCCACCTTGATGCCTCGAAAGATACTACATGTCCCAAAAGGCAATTGCGTCTAGTCAGAACTCACACTTCAAAAACTTAAGCATATAACTGACGATCCTTTAGAGTCTGAAATTCAATCCATAGGTCGTATGATCCTCTCGACTGCGGGAATAAACCAAAATATCATCAATGAAGACAATCATGGAGGAATCCAGATAAAGCTTGAATACCTAGTTCATCAAATCCATACAGGCTGCTAGTGCATTAGTCAAGCCAAATAACATCACCAAGGACTCGTAGTAACCATACCATGTCCAAATCTTATAGACATACGATACCCTAATCTTCACTTGATAGTAGCCCGACCTCCAATCAATCTTGGAAAATACCTTGGCACCCTGAAGCTGGTCAAATAAGTTACCGTTCCTAGGCAATGGATACTTGTTCTTGATAGTGACCTTGTTCAACTGCCGATAATCTATGCACATCCTCATCGATTTGTCATTTTTCTTCACAAATAACACTAGTGCACCCCAAGGCGAGACACTAGGTCTAATAAATCCCTTATCAAGTAAATCTTGCAACTGCTCCTTCAATTATTTCAACTCAACTAGGGCCATACAGTATAGTCGAATAGAGATGGGCTGAGTGCCCAGAAACAAGTCAATGAAAAAGTCATGCACAACCGAAATCAAATCCATGAAAGAAACCTCTGCACTAGAATCACGAATATAAGCCAAATACGCCATACACCCTTTGTCGACCATTCACCAAGCCTTCACATATGAAATAACCATGTTAGTAGAGAGACAAAAAGTCCCTCTCCGCTCTACCTTAGGCAACCTCGGCATGGCTAATGTCACAAGCTTGGCGTGATAATCCAGGATAGCTTGATACAGTGACAACTAATCCATGCCCAAATTCACATAAAAATCCACAAAATTAAGTAACAGAAGGTTAACCTTAGTCTCATAGCTCACAATAGTGACCAAACAAGAACAATAGACATGGTCCACCACAATAGAATCCCCAACTGGCGTAGACACATAAACATGAGTACTCAAAGAATCACGAGACTTATCCAAATATGAAGCAAAATAGGATGACACATACGAATAAGTGGAACCCGGATCAAATAATACTGATGCATCTCTATGAAAAATCATAACAATACTTGTGATGATCGCATCAGACAACTCTGCCTCAAGTCTAGCTAGAAATGCATAGCAACGGGGCTGAGCCCCACCAATATGACCTCCACCTCTCATATGGCCTCTCACTGATAGTCCTCTACCTCTAGCTACCTGACCTCCACCTCGGGCTGCCTTACCTCCGCTTCTAGCTGGCTGAGTGGGCGGTGGAGCAACTGGTGCCGGAATCATGGCACGAGTACCCTGTTGTGTATTTCTACTCCTTAATCTAGGACACTTCTTTTTGATATGAATTGTATCACCGCACTCAAAGCAACCCCTTGGTTGGCATAACTGCGGAGTCTGAGACGGTCCCTGATGTCCCGAATGACCACCATAGTAACTCTGTAGCGGTGGTGAACTAATAGGAGCTGCAGGTGCACTGAATAATGGTTGCTCGAAGTGAGACCCATATGTATTGTGACCACCTGAAGGACCTTGAGACACCTGCAGTGCTGACAGAATTGGCCTGATAGGATGGCTTCTGCCAAATGAACCCCTACTTCTAGATGAAGCACCACATAAACTACCAAAATGACGAGGCCCTCTACTTAGATGTTGCCTCTATACCTTGGCCATGAATCCTATCGATCCTCCTAACAATCTCCACAACGCGATTAAAAGAATTATCATCCTCGGTCTCTCTGGTTATATGCAACCTGATACTGTAAGTAAGGTCATCTATAAACCTCTGCACCCTCTCCCTCTCAGTAGGGACCAAGATAGCTGCATAGTGTGATAAATTCACAAATCTGGTCTCATACTAAGTAACGGTCATGCTACCCCGCTGAAGGTGCTCAAACTGACTGCAGAAGTCCTCTCTCTAAGTGAAGGGGATGAACTTCTCTAAGAATAACTGTGAGAACTGGGCCCAAGTGAGAGGAGGTGAACCTGCTGGCCTGCCCTGAACCACTTCTTGGCAGAACCATTCATCTGAAATATTGTGAAATCAACTCCATTGGTCTACACTATACCCTTGCTGCTCAATATCTCATGGTAATGATCTAAGAAATCCTGGGGTTCTCAAAACGTGAACAACTAAACTGAGGGGGAAACAACTTTGTAAACTTGTCCAACCTATGCAGCCCCTCAGCTGACATCGCATGTTTCTCCCCAGGCTGTGTAGCAGCAACAGGCTTAGCTGCCCCAACTGGTATAACTACTGGTTCTGATACCATGATCCATCTTCTATGGAGTGTGGGTAGCGGGAGTCTGGACTCCTATCCCAGCCTAAGAGATGGTTGGTGCCATAGGGAACACACCGGCCTAGGCCACACTCTCTAGAAAGACAACCAGGCGTACTAGGACGTCCTAAAATATTAGGGTAAAAATGACCCCCTCTAGAACCTAAGTTGGTCCCAGTGGCGTGGTCGGAATAAGGATCTCATTCTCCTGCTCGATTTGAGGCTCAACAATAGGTGTTGTTGTGCGTACTCTAGGCTGAGCTCTGCCTCTACCTCTAGCTCTACCTCAACCCCTACCCCTGGTAGTGGCTGCAACCTGTGGCTCCAGCTCCTGATCAGTTGTGGATGTCGTACATGTTCTCACCATCTGCGAGAGATTAATAGAAGAATGATTCAAACTTCAGTGATAGAATAAAGTCGCACAAAAGAGAAAGAAAGATGTGAAATTTCTTAAAGTCTTATAGGCTCTAGAATATAAGTACAAATGTCTCTGTACCAATCCTCAAGACTCTACTAAGCTTGCTCATGACTTGTGAGACCTAGGAAACCCAGTACTCTGATACCAATTTGTCACGAACCAAATCCCAACCACGGGGTCGTGATGGCGCCTAATATCCCCTTGCTAGGAAAGCTAACGTTAGCTAAAGAATTAACCAGTTTAACAATTTAAAAGCAAGATATTAAGAGTTAAAGACTGAAATACTCTAAATACATATAATAAATCCATAAGTAATGTTGTGTATATTAATCTCAGAAATTCATAGTCACAAGTCCATGAGCAATTAGAATGCTACAAATACAGTCTGAAATGAAATATAACTGTTCGAAACAAGATAATAGTAAAATAAGATAGGAAGGGGTCATCAGGGACTACGAACGTTGTGCAGCTCTACCTCAAGTTCTTTGGCTAGATCGGATTTGAGAAAGCTCCTCTATGAGCCGCTAGGACCAACACCGGGATTTACACAAGAAGTGCAAAAGTGTAGTATGAGTAAAACCGACCTCATGTACTCCGTTAGTGTTGAGCCTAACCTCGACAAAGTAATGACAAGGCTATGACAAGACACTCACTATAAACATATATGAATAATAAATAGAAGACAATAGAATATAGAGAAAAAGGATAAACTCATATCAACGGATCCAAAAGGTTAACTAACCGAGGGCCCCAGAATATTATCATCTCGTAACACCATATCTCAATACAAAAAATAGAATACCACATCAACAAACAGTTACAACACATTATTTCCCATTATGGCACGCAACTCGATCCCAATATCATTTTAATATCCGTTGTGGCGTGCAACCCGATCCCAATATCATATCAATATCTTTCGCGAAGAGTAAACCGATCCTAATATAATTTTATTTCTATTTTGTTGCGGCACGCAAACTGTCCCCAATATCATTTCATTACCAACATGTCACGCTCCGACCTCAGGGAGCGCGACCGGCGCTCAACCGAGATACCCCGTTTAAGCAAGCCTGTTAGATGCCTTCTACCCAATCTTACCCATTAACAATATAAGAACCAGTACAGTGATAGTGGTCTTAAGTCCGAATTTGATCCGTTAACCATCCAAAACTCACTCGAGGCCCCCGGGACATCAACCAAATATATCAACAAGTCTTAAAACATCATACGAACTTAGTCGAACCTTCAAATTACACCCCAATTCAAGCCTAATAAACTTTGAAATTTCCAATTTCTACAAGTGACTCCGGAAACTATCAAATCACGTCCGTTTGACCTCAAATTTTGCACACAAGTCATAAATGACATAACAGACCTATTCAAATTTCTAGAATCAGATTCTGACCCCAATATCAAAAAGTCAACCCCCGGTCAAACTTCCCTAAAATTCGACTTTTTCCATTTCAAGCCTAATTCCACTACGGACCTCCAAATAATTTTCTGTACATGCTCCTAAGTCCAAAGTAACCATACGGTCATTTACACTAAGTGTCTAATTACTCTAAATTCTTTCTGGACTCGAACCAACTAACTCGATAGGTCATAAATCAACTGTAAAGCATAAATTGAGTAGAAAATGGGGGAATGGGGTTATAATACTCAAAACGACCGGCCGGGTCATTACATTCTACCCTTCTTAAACAAACGTTCGTCCTTGAACGACTTTAGGATCATACCTGGAGTCTCAAATAGGTGTGAATATTTTCTCCGCATCTCCTGCTCAATCTCCCAAGTAGCTTATCCGAGTGACTGGCCTCTCCACTGTACCTTCACTGATACTATATTCTTTGACCTCAGCTTTCGAACCTGCCGATCTAAAATAGTCATCGGTTCCACATCATAAGTCAGATTACCATCCCGTTGTACTATACTAAAATCTAGAAAATGAGACGGATCCCCGACATACTTTCGGAGCATCGATACATGGGACACTCGATGAACACCTGATAGACTAGGTGGCAAAGCAAGTTCATAAGCCACCTCTCCAATTTTCTTAAGTATCGCAAAAGGCCCAATATCCCGAGGGCTTAACTTGCCCTTCCTCCCGAACATCAACACACCCTTCATGGGTGAGATCTTGAGCAGAACCTTCTCCCTAACCATGTAAACAACATCACAAACCTTCCTGTCGGCATAACTCTTCTGTCTAGACTGTGTCGTGCGAAGTCGTTCCTCAATCATTTTGACATTCTCTAAAGCATCCTGAACAAGTCAGTACCCGATAGCCTAGCCTCACCCGGCTCAAAGCAACCCACCGAAGACCGACACCGTCTCCCATACGAAGCCTTATACGGAGCCATCTGAATACTAGACCGGTAGCTGTTATTGTAAGCAAACTCCGCGAGTAGCAAAAATTGATCCCAAGAGCCCCCAAAATCAATGACACAAGCGCGTAATATATCCTCTAATATCTAAATAGTACGTTCAGACTGTCCGTCCGTCTGAGGGTGAAATATTGTATTCAACTAAACTTGTGTGCCAATTCTCGCTGCACTGCTTTCCAAAAATATGATGTAAACTACGTGACCCGATCTGATATGAAGGACATTGATACACCGTGTAGGCGAACATTCTCGCGAATATAAATCCCAGCCAACTGCTCCGAAGAATAATTTGTACTAACTGGAATAAAATGCACAGATTTGGTCAACCGATCTACTATCACCCAAACAATATCAAACTTTCTCAAAGTCCGTCAGAGCCCAACTACTAAGTCCACATATGCTCGTACTTTAGACACCGAGCTACAAACCCAACTATATTTGTCTTCATTCGCCTCCACCAATAGTGCTGCCTCAAATCCTGATACATCTTCGCGACGCCTGGATGAATAGATTACCGCAATCTGTGAGCTTCCTGGAGAATCAGCTCATGCAAACCATCTACATTAGGCACACATAGCCTGCCCTGCATCCGTAATACACTGTCATCTCCAATAGTGACTTCCTTGGTGTCACCGTGCTGAACCGTATTCTTAAGGACAAGCATATGTGGATTATCATACTGGCGCTCTCTGATGCAATCATATAAAGAAGATCGAGAAACCACATAAGCCAAAACTCGATTTGGCTCAAAAACATCCAATCTAACAAATTGGTTGGCCAAGGCCTGAACATCCCATGCTAAAGGCTTCTATGCTACCGGTAAGTATGTTAAGCTGCCCAAACTCTCCGCCTTATGACTCAAGGCATCGACCACTACATTGGCCTTTCTGGGATGATAGAGAATGGTGATATCATACTCCTTAAGAAATGCTAACCACCTTCGCTGCCGCAAGTTAAGATCCTTCTATTTAAACAAATATTGTAGACTCCGATGCCGCCAAATTTTTAAGGCATGAACAATAGCTTCCAACTCAAGATTGTGGATTGGATAATTCATCGCATATACCTTTAACTGTCAGGATGCATAGGCAATCACCCTACCATCTTGTATCGGCACTGCACCGAGACCAATACGAGACGCGTCACAATACACAGTATAAGACTCTGAACCTGTAGGCAACACCCATACTGGAGCTGTAGTCAAAGCTGTCTTGAGCTTCTGAAAGCTCTCTTCACATTCATCCGACCACCTGAAGGGAGCACCTTTCTGGGTCAATTTAGTCATAGGCGATGCAATAAACGAGAAGCCCTCCACGAAGCGACGATAATAACCGGCCAAGCCGAGAAAACTCTGAATCTTAGTAACTGAAGATAGTCTGGGCCAATCCTGAACTGCCTCTATTTTCTTCAGATCCACCTTAATTCCTTCACTGGACACTATATGTCCTAAGAATGCCATCGAACTAAGCAAGAACTCACACTTAGAAAATTTGGCATAAAGTTTCTCCTCTCTCTGCTTCTGTAATACAATACCCAAGTGTTGTGCATGCTTCTCCTGGCTACGTGAGTACACCAGAATATCATCAATAAATACCATAATAAATAAATCAAGATATGGCTGGAATATAGTATTCATCAAATGCATAAACACTGTTGGGGCATTGGTTAGCCCAAAAGACATCACAAGAAATTCATAGTGGCCATAACGAGTTCTGAATGTCGTCTTTAGAACACTCGAATCCCGAATTTTTACTGGTGATACCCAGATCTCAAATTAATTTTGGAGAAAACCTTTGCTCCCTAAAGCTGGTCAAATAAGTCATCAATACGCGGCAAATGATATTTATTCTTGATTGTAACTTTGTTCAATTGCCTATAATCAATGCACATCCGCATAGTACCATCTTTCTTTTTCACAAATAGAACCGGTGCACCCCAAGGTGACACACTAGGCCTAATAAATCTCTTTTCAAGGAGTTCCTGAAGTTGCTCTTTTAATTCTTTTAACTCAGCTGGTGCCATACGATAAGGAGAAATAGAAATGGGCTGAGTGCCCTGCACCAAGTCAATACCAAAATCAATATTCCTGTCGGGTGGCATACCCTGCAGGTATGCAGGAAATATATCCGAAAAGTCTCGCACGACCGGTACTGAATAAATAATAGGAGTATCTACATCAACATCTCTCACAAAGGCAAAATATGACAAATATCCCTTTCTAACCATACGTTGGGCCTTCAAATTAGAAATTACCATGCTAGGAACAAAATCTTGAGAACCTCTCCATTCAACCTTTAGTAACCCCAGCATCGTCAACGTCACGATTTTTGTGTGGCAGTCCAGAATAGCATGACATGGAGACAACCAATCCATACCTAGGATTACATCAAAATCAACTATACCGAGTAATAAGAGATCAACTATACCGAGTAATAAGAGATCAACTCTAGTCTCGAGTTTTTCAATGGTTACCACACATGACCGATACATACGGTCCACAGAAATAATATCGCCCACCAGTGTAGATACACAAACAGGTGAACCTAAGGACTAACAGGGCATATCCAGATAATGAGCAAAATACGATGATACATATGAATACATGGAACGAGGCTCAAATAATATAGAAGCCTCCTTGTGGCACACTGAAACAATACTTGTGATCACTGCATTTGAAGCAATAGCATCTGGCCTGGCAGGAAAAGCATAGAATCGGGCCTAACCGCCACCTGACCAGCCTCCCCCTCTTAGGCGACCCCTAGCTGCTTGACCCCCACCCCGAGCTGGCTGGGCGGGTGGTGGAACTGCTGGTGCTGGTGCCGTCAATCGAGGACTCTGCTACACTGTACCTCCCGAGCAACGAGGACACTGTCTCCACATATGCCCAAATTCCCCGCACTCAAAGCAGCTCCCCGGTACTGATGGTGGTGCAGACTGAATTGGGCCCCGAGAACCAGAATAACTGCTAGAAGCACCCGATGCAAATGAACCCTAAACTGAAGGGGCATGGGATGAACTCTAGGCTGGAAGGGCGCCAAGGGATGGCTGATCCTGATGAGAACTGTATGAACCATGGCTAGATGATGCACCACGATGAACTGGATGACCTATCTGAGCGTGTCTGTAAGGACGACCCCTACCGCGGTAAACATGACCCCTTGAAGGAACATTGTTGAAATCACCTGGTCCACAAGGCCTCTTGGCCTCCCTCTCTCCATGTTCCTGACTACGGACCATCTCTATCTACGGAGCAATGTGAACTGCCTCATCAAATGTAGCACTCGATACTCTCTCCCAAGTCATATGTAACCGCATCTGATATGTGAGGCCATCAATGAACCTTCTAATCCTCTCCCTATCAGTTGGAACCAACCAACTGCGTGACGAGCCAACTCAAAAAATTTCATCTCGTACTGTAACACAGATATGCCATCCTGACGTAACTCCTCAAACTGTCTGCGTAGCTCCTCTCTACGAGACTGCGGCATGAACTTCCGAAAAGAGAATGGAGAATTCCTGCCATGTAAGTAGTACTGCACCAACTGGCATGCGCCTTTCATAAGCCTCCCACCATTTGAAGGCACTCCCAGAAAAGTGAAAAGTAGTGAACGAGACCCCACTGGTCTCCAGAATACCCGTTGTCCGTAGCATCCGCTGGCACTTATCTAGAAATCCCTGAGCATCCTATAACTCAGCACCGCTAAATGATGGAGGTAGAAGCCTCCCAAACCTCTCAAGTCTCCTCTGCTCATCTTCTGCCATAACATGAAATACCTGGGCCTGGGCAGCTGCAGCCGGCTAGGCTGGTAGTTCCCCCGGTATCTGAAGTCCCTGTACTACCTGGTCTGGAGTACGAGTAACAGGGGTATGAGTACCTCCCCCAGCCTGAGAAGTGGCAAGTGCGGCCTGAGCCAAAACCACCTGACCAAGACCAGTGCAAGCTGTCAATATCTGGGTCAAAGTTTCTTGAAGGCCTGGAATCACAATGGGCACAACTGGTGCCTGAGATGGAGCAACTGGCGATACTACAGGTGCTGCTTCAACCACTGCATGAGCCATACCTCGACCTCTACCTCGGCCCCGGCCTCTACCACGACCCCGACCTCTCGCGGCCCTAACTGGTGGCACTGGTGGCTGACCGTCCGATCTGGTAGTATGTGTCCTCACCATCTGTGAGAGAATAGAATAACAAAAATTTAGTTTCCGAAATCAACAAATTCGCACGACAGAATACAAGAAAGTGAAATTTTCCTAAGGGTTAGGAAGCCTCTCGAAGATAAGTACAGACGTCTCCATACCGATCCGCAAGACTCTACTAAACATGCTCATGACTTGTGAGACCTATGTTACCTAGGGCTCTGATACCAACTTGTCACGATCCAAAATCCTAACATGTCGTGATGGCGCATATCTCAGTACTAGGCAAGCCGACAACATCAATAACCCACGATCTCCTTTAAGTTTGAAAACATAATGTTTACTACAATACCAAAAATCTAGCAAATTTCGATACAACACTCCCAAAACCTGGTGTCACTGAGTACATGAGCATCTATACATTACAAGTCTGGTAAAATCGGGTGTTTAGTAATAATCTGAGACCAAATACAATAACAAAATGATAGGGAAGGAGAGACAAGGTCTGTGAAACATGGCACCTACCTTTGAATCTCTGGGAAATCGACTGTGCGAAAGAATCAATACCCATTGTATCTGGGATCACCTGGATCTACACACAAAGTACAGGGTGTTGTATGAGTACAACCAATTCAGTATGTAACAATAATAAATAAAGAATTGAAAGTAGTGACGAGCTTCTCAGCTAAGTCCAAATACAATGTTTTCCAATATAAACGAGTAGTCATGTTCACAAGTTCAACATTTAATATTTCACAGAAATTTCATACAAAATTTGACTGACACAGAAAATAATGTTTTCCCGAATTTCCAAAAATAGTGATATACGAGAGCTGAAATGCAGCAAATAATGCAATCAATGCATCCTCTTAGAGTAACAATCACTCAGTCCTCCCATTCACTCCAACCTCACAGTCACTCTTTCCTCACAGTCACTCATTCCTCACAGTAACTCAGCACTCGGCACTCGCACTCGGCACTCGCACTCAGTAAGTACCTGCACTCACTAGGGGTGTGTACAGACTCCGGAGGGGCTCCTTCAACCCAAGCACTAAATCAAGCCAATCATGGCATAAATCAATAAACATGCTGTGGCGTGCCCAATCCATAAATATCCTCACCATTAGGCCCAATAAACAAGAGAGACTGAGGTATGATATAAAATGAATAAACATGACTGAGTGAAACATTACAATTTGAACATATTATTCAACTACAGAAATGACCCTAGTGGGTACCAATAATAACAGTATATGTCTAAACATAATTTTTAATACGAGTCTCAACTCAATTTTTCCTATCACGTAGAGAATGTACGGATATCAACAGATAATCCAACTACACAGTTCCATGGAATTTGACCAAGTCACTATTCCTATGGTGCACGCATACATGCTTGTCACCTAGCATGTGCGTCACCTCAAAACCACGCACATAACACATAATCTGTGGTTTTATGCCCTTAGGACCAAATTTAAAACTGTTACTTACCTCAGACCGTGAAATTCTTATTCCGTTAAGCCTTTGCCTCATGAATTGGCCTCCAAACGCCTCGAATCTAGTCACAAATAATTCGTTTCAGTCAATAAAATTTATTGGAATTAATTCCATAAGGAATTACTAATTTTTCATAAAAATCCGAAATTTAGCTCAAAAATTGCCTGTGGGACCCACGCCTTGGAACCCGACAAAAGATACAAAATCCAAAAACATATTCAACCACGAGTCTAACCATACCAATTTTACCAAAATCTTATCACAATTAGACCTCCAAATCTTCAAGTCTTCAAATCTTATTTTCAAATCCCTAAGTGCAAACCCCCGATTTACACCTCAAAAACATGTAATCTAGTCGGATTATTCGATGATAATTCAATATTATGGAGTAGAAATGATCACAAGGGATTTTCTTCAAGTTTTCCCATGAAAACCTTGCTCAAAGAATGCCCAACCCGAGCTTGATATGCCCAAAAATGGCAAAAGCTCGGGACTCCTCCAATTTTATTCTATCCAGGCCCTATCGCACATGCGACCAGATTAGACGCATTTGCGGTCTCGCAGGTGCGACTAAATGTCCGCATCTGCGATCCCCCAAAAGGTACCCTCCGCTTCTACGCGTTTCTCTTCGCACCTGCGACCTCGCAGGTGCAGAAATTTCTTCGCACCTGCGACTACTGCTCCTCTTCACGTCTGGTCGCTTCTGCGATGGCTGGTGCGCACATGCGACTACGCACCTGCGATCAGACCTCCGCAGGTGTGAAAATACCAGAAGCAAAATTTCCAGTAGTGGTCTTAAGTCCGAATTTTATCTGTTAGCTATCTGAAACTCACCTGAGGCCCCCGGGATCTCAACCAAATATACCAACAAGTCCTAAAATATCATATGAACTTAGTCGAACCCTCAAATCACCTCAAACAATGCTAAAACCATGAATTACACCCCAATTCAAGCCTAATGAACTTTGAAATTTTCAATTTGTACAAGCGACTCCGGAACCTATCAAATCACGTCTGTTTGACCTCACATTTTGCACATAAGTCATAAATGACATAACTGACCTATGCAAATTTCCAAAATCGGATTCCGACCTCGATATCAAAAAGTCAACCCCCCGGTCAAACTTTCCTAAAATTCGACTTTCGCCATTTCAAGCCTAATTCCACTACGGACCTCCAAATAATTTTTCGGACACGCTTCTACATCCAAAATCACCATATGGAGCTATTGGAATTATCAGAATTTGAATCTGAGGTCGTTTGCACATAAGTACCCATCCGGTCGACTTTTTTAACTTAAATTTGTAATTATGGGACTAAGTGTCTCATTACTCCGAATTCCTTCCGGACTCGAACCAACTAACCCGATAAGTCATAAATCAACTGTAAAGCATAAATTGAGTAGAAAATGGGGGAAGGGGGTTATAATACTCAAAACGACTGGCCGGTCGTTATATCTGCGGACGAATCACTTGCATCCATTGAAGATACAACGCCCCCGGCAAAAGAGACGTTAGTACATATGGAATAGTACTAGTATGTAAATCTAAATATCCACTTTCAAAATAGAATACCATTATAAAAAAGAGAAAACCATAGAAACAGCAAGTCACGAACAACAATATCCAAATGCCCAGTTAACACATACCAGTTTTCAACAACAACAACAACAACAACAACAACCCAGTATAATCCCACTAGTGGGGTCTGGGGAGGGTAGTGTGTACGCAGACCTTACCCCTACCCTGGGGTAGAGAGGCTGTTTCCAAATGACCCTCGGCATCCTTCCCTCCAAGAACTCCCCACCTTGCTCTTGGGGTGACTCGAACTCACAACCTCTTGGTTGGAAGTGGAGGGTGCTTACCATCAGAGCAACCCTCAAAATACGAAAAATAATATATATTTTTTATTGGGAGATCATAACACCGATATACCACTGTATGTTTAGCATGGAGTCCGATCATGCCCGATCGTCTAGGCCATCTCCCCACGGACAATGTGATTTGACATGTGATGAGAAAAAATGTGTTACCAAGAGTAGTACCACCATGTGCGCAACATGGCGTCCGATCTCCACCCGATCAACTAGGCCACCTTCCCACATATGCCGTGTGGGTTGAATTTCCAATTCACAGCTAATATCAATCTCATTCCAAATAAGGGTAATAATCACAATCCATTACCATCCACCCCTACACCGGCACGTGTAGTTTCTGGTGTGGGCCTTATGACCCACCCTTCCTCGGTTTGCTAATGATACTCCCAAAAATAGTTTTTTGTTTTTGCGCACAAAGGTAGTATAATTACAAATGTATTCACCTCATCATCTTTCACATTGTATAAACCTTCATTAATATTTTCAACCACTCACAACAACAATATTTCCTTGGCTCTTTTGGCCATTCATAAGATTCATTATTCATGGCACGGTGGCCGTACTTCATATTCCTCACTTTCTTTTCTTTACCTTCAAGGATCATCAACATAAGCTTCAACATATAGAATATTCAGTAAATCACAACTTTAAGTTATTAGCAGTAAAGACTTAAACACAACGAATTCCTTTCCAAGAAATGAAGTAAAATGGGTGGTAATCAAAGCACAAGATAGAAGCACAAACGAGTAACACATCATTTAATCTTGAAATACTTTTTTCAAAAAGGTCAATACACAATTTCAACTCATGAATATATATATATATATATATATATATATATATATATATATGAGCTAAAGACACATTGGAAACACTTATAAAGCATAGCATTAGTTAAAACATCCACGTTTGGGCTCAAGTATAACTCTCATTATTGGCACGGTGGCCACACTATCCATCTCCAAACCCCTTCTTTCACTTTCAAGTATCCTTATAGATTATCAACAACAAGGCATTTTAATTCAAGACTTTAGATACACATTTGAGCAACTAACCAAATTAAGGGTCTTAGACACATGTGATTTCTTACACAATTCGACATGCTAGTTTTCATTAAAATCACGCTTCAAATCATGACATATTAACACACAACCCATGTTTAATCACCTTCTCAAATAGTAACTCAACAAAGAAGAACGTTTGGAATACAATTTGAACGCATATATCTTTTGACACAAGGCTTGTTCGGAATAATCAATTTATAATGAGTAACACGGGACTTACAAGGCCATTGTGAGGTTCAATTCTAAAAGAGGAGTTTAGCCAACATACCTTGTTTGAGCTTTCCTTAAGCTACTACAACGTCCAAACACTTCTAGCATTAACAATCTATAAGAAGGTAGAGCAAATCGGATAATAATTAGAAGGATTCACATGGTGTAACTCTCTTAGGAATTTTGTCGAACACCTAGTATGCAAAATGGACTACAAAGCTCTACAATGGTAATCTGTTCCTCCCTTAACTAATTTCAACAAGAAACCACCCAAACTAGTTTATTAAACCCACATACTATAACCTATTGTCACAGGCATGGGCTATTTCCAACCTTCATAACCTAATTAAACCCATAACAATTGCATGAAGGTTTTAGCACAAGGTCTTACCCGGATAGATGATATTATAGTGATTGATTTCTTTGATTCTTGAAGGTTGGTACAAGATTGGATGATTAGAGTGTTAGGTTTCCTCCTTCTCTCTCTAAAATGCTCTTACCTCTCTCTAAAATTATCAGATAATTGCCCAAAGGCTATTTATCAAAATAGAGTCGGGTTATAAAAATAAAAAAATAGACCCTCCGAACTCAGGTCTGCGGTCGCAGAACTGACCGCAGAACAGGTATGCGGTCTGCATAATGGACAGTGAAAGTGAGGCCAAAAAACTAGGATGATCTGGACAGGTCTGCGGCCGGTCTGCGGTCCGCAGACCACTTATGCGGCCGTAAAATTACCCAACGAAATTTCCTCATGCAACTCTACGACAGAAGTGCGGACCGTGAAACAGGTTTGCGATCGCACAATGGACCACGAAACAACCCTCCAAATTCAGCAACTCCCTGCCCAACTCTGCGACGCTTATGCGGCCCACAAAATGGATCTGCGGCCGCTAATCTGATCGCATAATTGGTCCTTCATCAAAATATTTTCCACCAACACCTCGATGCATTCTTCAACCCAAAATGTTCGTACAAACACGTAAGCCTACTTCGACACCTCGAACGCTTAAATTCCTTGGCGAAATGTTTGGGGCCTTACACAACAATAACTCAATACAACAAATTTTGAAATCTCAATATAAAAAGGAACGTAACACGCATTAATCACCAAGGAACTACGAGAATAACAGAAGAATAACCAACAACAAATATTCATAAAGTATCCTCACATTGTAAGCCAACAAGAACCTCGACGAGTCATTAACGCAAGAATAGCCAAGGGCTCACACAATCAGATGTAACTTAATTAAGTGCAACAAATAAGGTCAAGGCAATAAAGGCAAGTAAAGGCATGAAATAATGAAAACATTCAATTAATACATGTGAGAGCATACATGTAAGCAAAACTTTATCAAGGAGTGAATTAATAGAAACATGTAACAAATAAATGACAGATAACAAGTAAGGCATAAATAACAAATAATGACATTTAGATTTCCTAGCATGTAACGATATATAACATGGAATAAATGATGACATAAAGATAAATAGCTCACCTCGCATACGTTAACCCATGGCAAAGTATATACACTTTTCACCTTGCATATATGTCGTCCCCAGAAATAATTGAGGTAGAAAATAGGTCAAACATGTCCTAATTCCCTCAATTCAAAGTTAAACACGACACATACCTCATCCGGAATCAAATCAACAATCAACCACGGCTTTTACTTTAGATCAAGCCTCAAAGCCAATCGAATCTAGCCAAATATAGTTTAAATAATTTGAAACAAGGCTTAAAAACAACCCACGAGTAAAAAAGGTTTAATCTTAAACTAAACTGAAAAGTCAACCCCAGGCTCACTTGGTCGAAATCTGAGATTCTGACCAAATCCCGATTACCTATGCACCCCCGATCCAGGATACGTAATTTGTTTCGAAATACGATCTCAATTCGAGGTTTAAATCCCAATTTTACAAAATTACTAAATTCAAATTTCAAAATACGACCCAGCCGCAGGTATCGCAATTGCGAACGTTTATTCGCAATACGCAAAAACGAATCACTGATGGCAATTGTGATTAGTGTCACATGCCCTAAGAAGTCGCAATTGCGACAAAAGCCTCGCATTTGCGATAGCCCCTATGTGCGCAAATGAGATCAAAGCTTTGCATTTGCGAAGCTGGCCAACATTCCCAAGTATCGCAAATATGACAGATATATCGCAATTGCGAAGCTTCCCAAATCCGCATTTGCGCCAAGATTCGCAATTGCGAAGTGTCCATTTCCCATCCCTCTTCACAAAAGCATGCAGTCACTCGCAAAAGTGAGACTCGCATTTGCAAGCAGTACCTCGCATTTGCGAGATCCGCAAGTAAGAGGCAGGAAATTTTGCATTAGTTGTTCAACACCTACCAAAACACATCTGAAACTCATCCGGGGTCTAACCCGAACATTCACACAATTGTAATAACATCATACAAATTCAGTCATTAACGTAAATTATAAAAATAACATCAAATATAAAAAATCAATTATCAAAACTCAAGATTTCAACTTGAAACTCAACTTTTGCCAATTTTTACATAATGCGCTGAAACGCGCTCGGGTCACCCGGAACCCCAACCAAACATGCGTACAAGTCCAAAAATACACCAATCCGAGGTTATTTATAAAGAACGCTGACCGTGGTCAACTCAAGCCTCATTTTATGTCAAAAATCATATTTTCGTTAAATTTTCACACATAACCTATCCGGAAAACGACACGAGTCACGCACACAAGCCATAAATTATCAAATAAAGCTACAGAAGGTCTCGGAACATAAAAAAAAAAGAGCTAGTGCTCAAAACGACCTATTGAATCGTCACAGATTATATAGACTCAAAAAATAAAAAGAACTTAAATTCATGTTAGTTTGAAGTAAAAAGAAAAAGGGCGCGGAGGATTTCACAAGTGTTTGTTACCTTCCGAAAAATCATGTTGATATAGTGGCAAGGTAGCTTTATACATTTACTGAAGATATTTAACTAAATTTGGTGTTCCCCTGCTTACCACTAAGATAATCTAATGTACAAGCAAATCCTAAGGATTTCACTTCGGAGCTTAAGGCCAGATCCGCCCCTGCCAATAATAGTTGACTTGTATTAATATCATAGAAAATGATGTTTATACCAAATCATACTAATTTACTTTAGTTAAGTGATAAATTAAAGAAAGAATGCATATTAATTAACTATGATTTTGTGATAACCATATTTCTAAAGACACGTGTCAATGTAATTATTGGATTGGTATAAACATACGATGCAACACGAGTGAGTATTTACCATTTCAAAGGGGCAAAGTGTGTGTCTATGTGGGTACATGCATGCTTTCTGAGTAGTACATTCGTGGAAACAAAAAGAATATTGAAGGAAACAAACATTTACGGAGTTTGCTCAAACATATATGTATATATGACTTGCTATCTCATAGTTAACAAATAAATATTTTAATATTAGTAATTTGCTCATGTAGTTTGAATAAGCAATGACTAAACTTCTTTCCCAAATATTGAGAGAATTAATGCGTATTTAGAATATAAAACTAGGAATTTGGGGTGATAGGGTGGAGATTTCCTTTTGGAGGGATGGGAATCCCCCAAAATTTGAGAAAATGTATATTCAAAAGAGAACGAAAAAAGGGGATTGGAGTGAGGAAAGGAGGAACTAGGAGAAGGAAAAAAGCTCACATTCAGATATTTATATCAAATTATATGAATATATCATGATCAAATGATAAGTTAATGTGAGAGTAAATACTAATTGACATGATTAATTGTACAAAAAACTTTTGATTCTAGGGTAAAAGAATTAAAACAGGACTGCCACTTTTGGGCCACCTCAATCTATTGCCATGGCTTTATAACTAACAAGCCATTTTTTACTTGAGTTTTTTATACGCTTGATCCATTTTTAACTATTATTTAAAAAAATAACATTATTTATTATTTATTTCATAAAAAGTACTTTTTTAATTATTAGCATATTATAAAAATTAAGCTCAATATTTAATAAGTTAACTGACTCACTAATTACAGGAAGTACTTTTTTTGTCCATCTCTATTCTCCTTTTCCAACATTCATCTTCTTCACTCCATTTTTGAAAATCTTATGCATATGTGAATGCCACCTAAATTCAAGATGTATTGATTTATACGTCTTTTATACTTTGTATATCAAGTATCACTTTAATTCAAAATGTATTTTTATGTATATAGTTTTTGTATATTTATTTGTGAAGTTCCATCTTATTTTAAGATGTATTTTTAATATATATTTCAAATATATTTTATATGTCAAGTGCCATTTTAATTCAGGATATATTTTTTATGTATATTTTTTTTGTATATTTATATGCCATATTAATTAAATTTAAGATATATATTTTTATGTATATTTCACATGTCTAAGTGTCATCTTAATTGAAGATGTATTTTTATTTATATTTTATATATGTTAATTCAATGTATATTTTCTTATATATACGTTTTGTATATATTAACATATATTATTATCGAAGTAAGATCTTTATGTTAAGAAAGGAAGAAAGAAGGAAGAGAAAAACTTAAGAAAGATAATTAAAAAGAAAACGAATGGAACAAATTTAGAAAATATATTGGTTTCGGCAGAAAACAAAATTAAGAAGATAAAGAAAAAGAAGAAAATCTAATAGATAAAGAGAAAAAAATGTATGATTTTTGTACAAAGAATTATTGACTTTCCATTCAAATTGCTTATGTTTACGGATTAATAATTAATATTCCTATTTTAATGGAACTGTGTGCTACAAATAATAATATTTTTCTGCCACAACTGTAATATTGTGTTTCATGCTAAGAATTTGTTATATTTCTTTTAAATTGTGACAATTATGCAAAGTTCTCTTTTTACTTTTCCTCTCGGCCCTACTTGTTCCCTTTATTCATTTTCTTTTTTGTTTCTCTTTATCTTAATTTCTTTTAGTTTACTTCATCTCTATATTTCTTCTTTTTTTACAATCATATTTTATCATTTATTTAAACTTTAAAATTATATTTGCTTCTAGTTTCTTCTTCTAGATCTCAAAATTTTATTTGAATATGATTTTAATGTCACAATCAATATAGAGAGGTGCGACCGGCACACGATACCCGAAGGCCCATGAGAACCGATGTCCATTCTTATCTTTTCTTAATCATAAAGTCGGGGTCAACAAGACCTTTAAGTAGTAATACTGAAAAGCTAAAATATGTACAATTGAATTGCTAAAGGAATATTGAAATTTTATACATATTCATAATTGTACCCAACAAAGTTATAACCTGTAACGACTCGATCTGTCATTTTGTGCTCTAGTGCATCGTTCGGCGATTTGAGGCCTTGAGTAGATTCACTTCATGTTTTAACTTGTACGTGTGGTCGGAATTGAATTTCGGAAAGTTCGGAGTTGATTTGGAAAAAAAATTCTAATTTCGGAAACTTAAGTTGGAAGAATTGACTAAAGTTTGACTTTTGCGTAAACGACCTCGGAATCAAGATTTGAAGGCTCAAATAGGTTTGTATGATGATTTTGAACGTGGGCGTATGTTCGGGTTGAGTATCGGGTGGTCCGGAAGCATTTCGACGCTTATTATGAAATGTTAGCATTTTGAAGGTTTAAGAATTTTTTAAATTTGGTTTGAAGTAGGATTTGGTGTTATCGATATCCGTTTGAGATTTCGAGACTTGGAATAGGTTCATATTGTGATTTATTACTTGTGCGTAAAGTTTGGCGTCATTCCGGAATGTTTTGATACGGTTCGAACGTGTTTGTCGAAGTTTGAAAGTTTGAAGAAGGATTTTGATCATCGATTCATAGTTTTGATGTTGTTTGGCGTGATTTGAGGCCTTGACTAATTCTATATCGTATTTTGGGATGTGTTGGTATTTTTGGACAGGCTCTCGGGGGGGCTTGGTGCGGATCGGATCGAGAGCGAATCGAGTTTGGGCTTGAGAGAAGTGCTGAGGTAGCTGGGATCTGGTGCAAGCGCACCTGCATGGAAAGGGCCGCAGGTGTGAGCCCGCAGAAGCGGCATCGTGGTCGCAGAAACGGCATTTGGACTGAGTTGGAATGGCCGCAGATACGAGGATATTTCCACATCTACGAGCCCGCAGATGCGACTAATGCTCCACAGAAGCGGAATGCGAGCTGGGCAGCTGGGGTCGCAGACGTAGACGATCTCCGCACGTGCGGGAGCGCAGGAGCATGAGGTGGACCGCAGAAGCGGTCGAGCAGGAGCGTGAATATTGTCCGCAGATGCGGATTTACCTGGCCTTAGAGGGAACTTCACCTGCGATGAATTTGTCCGCAGGTGCAACTGTTGGGTCGCAGGTACGAAAGACGGGCTGGGCAGTGTGCTTTTTTAAAGACGAGGGTTTGGCCCATTTTCACCTCATTTCTTCCATGGGAGCCGACTTTGGGGCGATTTTTGGAGCGCCATTTCCATCATCAATCCTGAGGTAAGTGATTTCTGCACATTGTGAGCTAAATACATGGATTAAATATGGATTTAAGCATGAAAACTAATAGAAATTGTGGGGTTTTGTTAGAAAACCTAAAAATTTATATTTTTGAATTTTGACCACGAAATTGGACATGAAATTTGGAATAAATTATATATCTGAGTTCGTGGTATTATGGGTAAAGTTTATCTTCAAACATTTTCGGAATCTGGGCACGTGGGCCTAAGGGTTGCCTTTTTTGTCTTTTAGAGCAGAGTTGGGGATTGTTATGAACTGATTAATTATAAGCATTGAAATATATTTTGATTGGGTTGCACATTGATTGACTAGTTACGGATCGTTTGTCTTTGAGTTGAAGTGTTAGAGAGGCGTTGGAGCCGGTTATAGAACTTCAGAGTGGGGTAAGTCTCCTGTCTAACCTTGTATGGGGGAAACTATCCCCCTAGGTTATGTAATTATTATGTGCTACTAGTTGTGGGTTCTACGTATGCACGAGGTGACAAGTGTCCATACGTAGCTAAAGCATGTTTATGTCTGGGTAGACTTAGGACCTTATTATGTAATATTTGAAATATTTAAACTCATCCTGCTGGCTTAATTAATTGAATTTAAAAATAAAATTGATTTAGAAATAAATATATGTATACTAGGCCGAGCCTTATCACTTTGAGTTGTTGGCGGGTTATTTGAGAAACGAAAAAGATTATATTCACTTTGTACTCATGTAATGTATTGTAAACGCATGTCTCGTGATGGGATAACTTCCTTCCTTTCTTGTGGAGCGGGCCGAACGCCTCGGCAGTATAATAGATACATCTATGGTTCGTGTCGCTCGACCCTAGGCAATGTACATGTTATTTTGGATTGGGCCGAACGACCTCGGCATAATCGTACATTATATCGCTGGTAGTTTGAATATTCAGGAGATTATCTTTCCACTGATGCCTGGCATTTTATATGGTATTCCTTATTTATTTGATATTGGCACTTGTCATTTTCTGAGTTGTTAAGGTAGAATGCAAGATTGAGAAATTCATACTTTAAAAGAAATATTTGGAAGACTATGTGACTTACAGATTTACCCCATTATCGTCGGGCACTTCATATATGTTATTAATTATTATATTATTTTATTGGACCTCTACTAAGTGTCGATGTCAATCCCTCATCACTACTTCTCCGGGATTAAGCTAGATACTTACTAGGTACGCATTGATTTACGTACTCATGCTGCACTTTTACACTAAATGTGCAGGATGTGACAGGTTTATTTGGCGATCATCTTGGCGCGTAGGCGTACCTGTTGAGGGGACTTTATGTGAGCTGCATTCCAGGCTACACATCATAATATACCGAGTCTCCGCCGTACTATTTATTTTATCCTGTCTTATTTACATTCTGGACAGATGTTTTATTATTATTGTACTCCTTAGAAAACAATGCCCATGCACTTGTGACACTGAATTTTGGGGTTATACTAGTTGATGCTCACGGTTTCGTATATATTATCGTCTTTCCTTTGGTTTATAAACTACAAATGTTGTACGTCCCCATGGATTTAGAAGTGTAAGTTCCTTCCCTCATTAAAATCCATGATTTCGAAAGTAATAAAATGGGTAATTAAATTGATAAATCACCGTTGGTTTGCCTGATGGCGGCGTTAGGCCATCACGATCTATAGTAGATTTTGGGTCGTGACATAACCCACTCTGTTACATACAACCAAAATGTGGTCTGCAAGCCTCTAAGAGTACCAAAAGGAGACATATATATACATGACTTGGTCGGGACATGGCCCCATCATACCCAAAATGTTTAGAACACATGCTACAGTACCTATCGACTTTTGAGCAGTTATTCCGTAAAAGTGGAAAGCGAGATAACTAACAACTGAAACGTGCACCTACTGGAGAGGGGCGTCACCAGGTCTATTTGTACCTGTGGGCATGAACACAACGTCAAAAAGGTAGGGCCTCAGTACGGAAAATATACTGAGTATGTAAGACTAAGAAAGCATGTAAAATCAGTGGCTAACATAGGAGATATGAGTACTTTCTTTCAAATTGAAAACCGAAGACAAGCCACTGGGGGCATAAACTGCAGCAACCATAAATTTATAAAGAGGCAAACTTTGTGAAAGGTTAAGCCACTAATAAAAACTATACATTAAATATAATATAATATTATTAGCGCTACTTTGGGGCATTTTATTTCATATCGTACACCGCCTCACAAAGGACTCGATCAAGTTGATTCATTTCATCACATTGTACCTGGCCTCAGGAGGTCTCGGTTGTACCCGGCAATATGAGGGCTCGGTAGGGTCTTATATCATATTATTTCATACTTGGCCTTATAGAGAGCTCGGTAGTATCCGGCCACACAAGGGCTTGGTCACACCTGGCTACATAAGGGCTCGGTAAAGTATTTCACATTGTGTCTCTGCATACCTAATTGATCAGTGGTTTCACAACAGGTACCGTACCCAACCTTCTATAGTACGACTCGGTTTAATAAAATAAATACATATACATATAAGTGCAATACATAGTCAATTTTAAGAGATATTAAGTTTAGACTTAGAGAGCGTCATACATTCCGACCTCTAGACGAGAAGGGACAACATCATCGGGGAGGAATCAAAGCAACCAAATCCTTACAATACAAGAACTCTTTTAGAGGAAAAGAGAGAGACTGGCACCAAATCATACCAAGCGAGGAAGTTGCCTTACATACCTTGTTAGAGAACTAGCTATGTTTCGCTGAATTTCTATGCCTTTGTGGTGATTAACTCAGCCTCCACATGTATTACAGTGAAGGTCCAAGCTTCTTCCCGTTGAATCCTACTAGAATTGCCTCTGATTTAGTTTATTCTGCTTAAAAACTTTCAAAGGAGTTTTGAGAGCATTTTTTGTTGCATTATAGTGGATGATGCTCCTAGAATGAAAGAGTCTCACTGCCCTTTATATACTATACCAAGCATAGGAAATTACGCCTCTCCACATGTAAAATGAGTCGCCCCACCCTGGTCATTGCACCTAGTGAGACATTTGGCACAAGTCCATTGAAACGTGTAGCTACCTTTTGTCCTCTTATGCGTCGCTAGCGGATTGTCCATACTAGAAGCCAACTTACCAAGATTTATTTAGGTGTGGGTATAACATCATCTCATCTTCAGAATATTCGTCCTCGAATGTTGGATTGTAGCCCCCTCCCTCTTTATAAGTTTCTTTATTGTTCTAGAGTCGTGCCCGCCGTAGTGGCTCATTGTTGCTTCTTGTATCATGGAACAAATGGGGGTACCTGGATTTCATATCTTCTTCAGCTTCCCAGGTCATTTCTACATTGTTTCTCCTCCAAAGTACTTTAACTGAAGCTACTTCCTTGGTTCGTAACTGGCGCACTTGACGATCTATGATGGCCACCAGAATATCTTGTAAGATAGGTCTTTCGTAACTTGAATATCTTTAATAAGGGCTATATGATATGGGTCAATCAAGTACTTCTGAAGCATAGACACGTGAAATAGTGGATGCACTGCCTCCAATTCTAGGGACAATTTAAGTTTATAAGCCACTTGACCAACCTTCTGAGTAACTCGATATGGTACGATATACCGGGGGATGAATTTTTCTTTCTTGCTGAAGCTCATTACGCCTTTCATAGGAGACACTTTCAAGAACACCCAATCCCCCTCAATAAACCCCAAATCTCAGCGTCGGTTGTTCGAATAAGACTTTTGCTGCCTATTGTACTAACTCAAGACCCAAAATGTTTTTTTACCAACTTCGACCAGCCAATAGGAGATCTACACTTCTGTCCATATAGGTCCTCATATGGTGCCATTTGAATACTGGCATGGTAGTTATTGTTGCACGCGAATTAGATGAGTGGTAAATGATCCTCCCAATTTCTTTTGAAGTCCAAAACATAGACTCGTAACATGTCGTCGAGTGTTTGAATAGTTTGTTCGGCTTGGCCATTTTTTGTGGGTGGAAAGTAGCGCTAATGTTGATCCCCGTACCCAATCCTATTTTAAATGAACTATAGAAGTTAGCGGTACACTGGGCACCTCTAACTGATATGATGGAAACTGGAACCCCATGGAGTCGAACTATCTCCTTAATGTATATCTTGGCATAATCCTCAGCTGAGAAGGTAGTCTTTACTAGTAAGAAATGGGCTGATTTGGTGAGTTGATCCACGATGACCCATATGGACACAAATCGTGACGTGATCATGGTAATCCGGTAACAAAATCCATATTGATCATTTCCCATTTCCAGGTCGAAATTTTCATATTTTATAGCAACCCTCTCGGCTTCTAACGTTGAACCTTAACTTGTTGGCAATTTGGACACGGAGCGACGTATTCAGCAATGCCTCTTCATGTTGTTCCACCAGTATAGCTGTCGAAGATCGTGATACATCTTGGTTGACCCTGGATGAACAGAATACTGGGACTGATGAATCTCTGCCATGATCTACTCTCGGAGTCCTTCGAATTCAGGAACACATAGCCGGTCTTTATATCTAAGGACCCCATCCTTGGATAACTCGAACACCCGTTCCCTTTGAGAGGGAATGCTTTTCCTTATTTTCATCAAGGCTAGATCTTCAAATTGTTGTGACTTTAATTTGGCTACTAGCGAGGATTCGTCAGTATTTTGAACTCTGGCTCCTCCGCTACTGGTAGTAATTAATCGTACACTTGAGTTATCCAACCGGTACAAGTCCTTGGCTATCTCCAACTTATGCTTTTCCATATGCCGCAAACTGCCCTTAGATATTTGACTTAATGTATCAGCCACGATGTTTGCCTTTCCAATGTGGTATAGGATATCAATATCGTAATCTTTTAATAATTCTAACCACTTCTGCTGCCTTAAATTCAGTTCTTTTTGTTTGAAGGTATATTGCAAGCTCTTGTGATCTATGAATATATCAACATGGACTCTATACAGATAGTGACACCATATTTTCAAGGAAAATATCACAGCCGCTAGCTCCAAGTCATGAGTTGGGTAATTCTTCTTGTGTTTCTTTAGTTGTCTCGAAGCAAAAGTGACAACTTTCCCGCATTGCATTAGAACACAACCCAATCCCACTCTAGAGGCATCACAGTATATAATGTACCCCTCGGGTCCTTCAGGGAGAGTTAGAACTGGTGCTAAGGTTACCCTATTCTTTAACTCTTGGAAACTCTTTCACAAATATTGGTCCATCGGAATTTAGCCGGCTTGTGCATTAATTTTATTAACAGAGCAGTTGTAAACGAAAAAAAGTTCCACAAACCTTCGGTAGTATCCGGCTAAGCCCAAGAAGCTATGTATCTCAGTAGGAGTTGTGGGCCATGGATGATTCTTAACTGCTTTGACCTTTTGATTATCAACTTTGATACCCTCAATTGATACTATATGCCCAAGAAAAGCAATCGAGTTCAACCAGAACTCGCATTTGGAAAATTTGGCATATAGTTTGTAATCTCGGAGAGTACGTAAAACCATTCGCAAATGTTTTGCATGCTTCACTTCTGATCGAGAATACACCAAGATATCGTCTATGAACACGATCACAAAGATATCCAAATATGACCTAAACACTTCATTAGGTCCATAAAAGCCATTGGAGCATTGGTCAAACTAAATGACATAATGAGAATCTCGTAATGACCATATCTGGTCGAAAAGTCTGTCTTCGGAACATCCTCTTCCTTGATCCTTAACTGATGATACTCAGATCTGAGATCGATGTTCAAAACAAATATACTTAGCGCCCTGTAACTGTTCAAACAAATCATCGATCATTGGAAGCGGATACTTGTTCTTGATGGTTACCTTATTTAGTTGTCGGTAATCAATACATATCCTTAACGAACCATCCTTCTTGCGAACAAATAACACTGGGGCACCCCACGGGGAAGTATTGGATCGAATGAAGCCCTTATAAATAAGGTCCTTCAACTGATCTTTTAATTTCTTCAACTTGGTAGGAGCCATCCTATACGGGGGAATAGATATCGGTTGCGTATCGGGTAGCACGTCAATGGTGAACTCGATCTCTCTCTCGGGTGGGATACCCGAGAGCTCGTCAGGAAACACATCGAGAAATTCACTAACGATCGGAACTGACTGAAGGGTGGGAGGCTTTGACTCCGTGTCTTGCACCTATACCAAATGGTAGAAATATCCCTTTGTGATAATATTTAGAGCCTTAAGATAAGAAATAAACTTCCCTTTTGGCGCTGCAACATCACCCTTCCATTCAATAATGGGTTCTCCCGAAAAGTTAAAACAAACAACTTTCTTCCATCAATCCGTCATAGCATAACAAGAGGCTAGCCAATACATGCCCATAACAACATCAAATTCTATCATTTCTAACTCATTCAAATCAGCTAAGGTATGGTGATCATAAATCATCACATCACAACCTCGATATACTCGCCTAACTATCATGGACTCGCCCTCGGGCGGGGACACTTCAAGTGGTTATCATAATAATTTAGTTACCTTACCACATTTACTAGCAATAAATGGAGTAATATATGATAGAGTAGGACCTGTATATATCAAAGCATACACACTAATTGAAGACACGGATAATATACTTGTGACCACATCTAGTGATGGCTCTAACTTCTGTCGTCCTGACAATGCATAAATGTGATCTTGCTATTGCCCACCCGAGCTAGAAATTCCCCCTCGACCTCTACCTCTTAGAGCCGTCGGTTTCATACCTTTCTCTCGAGGATGTGTTATCAATGAAGAAGATATTTCTAATCCCGTTGGTGGTATCATGCCACCCATATTTCTTACCGGGTAAAAGCGCATGATATGACCGGGCTGCCATAAGAATAATACAGATCTGAACCCTAGTGGTAATGCCTAAAATGATTTCTACCACATCGGCCACAATATGGTATCAGAGGTCTAGGATCCCCACTATTCTGTTAACTCGGCCTTCGAAAATTCTGGCTCTGACTGGAATAAATGGTCCATTCTCGATGTTGGCCCTAGGATTGTGACAACAAGTTAGACTCGAAACTCTCACATGTCACCCATGGACCGGGCTTTTTTAGATTGACCTTGGTCGTGTTCCTGAGCAGCTCACTATAGCCTCTTGCTATCCTCTAAGTTCTAAACATAGGCCTAAATATGAGCAATATCTATAATCAGATTAAAAGAAGTTGTGGTACATTCATTTATCGGATGCGGTCCCAAACTGTCCATAAATCGATGTACCCGTTCACTCAATCTCATCCACCACCGATGGGGCATACCTATCCGAGGAGTTAAATTATATGTTGTACTCCCCGACACTCATATTACCTTTATCCAACCCCAAGAATCTATCTTTTCTAGCTCGGCGGAGTACAACATGCAAATACTGCTGCAAAAATACCTCAGAGAATTCCCTCCATCCCGCTACTGGAGCAAGGGATCCCCTAGACTGTACCCATGTCTCACACCATATTACGACTATATCCTGCAATCTGTAAGAAGCAAGCTCTACAGACTCAGTATCAATGGCATGCATAACTCGTAATGTTCGCTGAATTTGATTTAAAAAGTTCTGAGGATCTCCGTTTGGATCCGTTCTTATAGATATCGGGGGGTCCAAATTTATGAAATCCTGAACCTTCGTATTGATTGCTCAATCTTAGGTGACAGGGGCCTAATGTAGGGCCTGAGGTGCCACTAATTGAATCAGCAGTTGTACTACACTTCTCATATCTAAGTCTTGGTCAGAAGCAATCGGAAGAGGAATGGGAGATGCATTAGTTTCTCTGTGTTGTTCTAGGGGTGGTGCTGTTGTCCCCGAAACCTGAGTTCCAGCCTCATCGTGTGGTCTATGTTGACCCATAGGGGTAGGTGGCACCTGGCAGGTACCTTCTCCTACTTCTTTATTCAACCCCTGAATAATTTCTTGATGTCTCGTGGTAGGCATTGCTATAAATATAAACAAGATGAGAATTACAAGTGAATACTAACGACTCATCTCTATCACACAATCTAGATCAGAAAGAAGGGTATTCATCCTAGATATCCTGTAGCCTCTTGTTTATAAGTATGGTGCACAACATACCTATAAACAAGACTATACTAAATACGGCTTGTGGACTTCCTAGGACACGCCATGCTCTGATACCAAGTTTTCCATACCCCAAACCTAGGGAGGTACGATCGTCACACTAAGCCCGAACGCCCGTGCGAACTGATGTCTATTCTTATCTTTCTTAATCATAAAGTCTGGGCCAACGAGGCCTTCAAGTAGTAATACTAAAAATCTAAAATATGTGTAATTGACTTGCAAAAGGAAATTTACATGTTATACATATTAATAAATGTACCCAACAAAGTTATAACCCACTTTGTTACATACAACCAAACTCAGGTCTGCAAGCCTCTAAGAGTACCAAAAGGAGACATACATATATATGACTTGGTCGGGATAGGGCCCCGCTGTACCCAAAATTATTAGAACACATGCTTCAGTACCTATCGACTTTCGAGCAACTACTCCGAAAAAGTGGAGAGTGATAACCAACACCTGAAACGTGCACCTACTAGGGAGGGGAGTCACCGAGTCTATCTTTACTTGTGGGCATGAACACAGTACAGAAAATGGACGGAGTATGTAAAACTAAGAAAGAATGTAAAATTAGTATCATAACATAGGATATATGAGTACTTCCTTTCAACCTAAATACCGAAGACAAGGCACCGGGGGCATAAACTGTAGCAGCCATAAACATAAAAAGATGCAAACTTTATGAAGGGTTAAGTCACTCATGGAAATTATGCATTAAATATAATATAATATTATTTAGCCCTCCATTGGAGCATATTATTTCATATCGTACCCGGCCTCCCAGAGGACTCGGTAAAGTTTATTCCTTTCATCACATCGTACCTGACCTTAGAAGATCTCGGTCATACTTGGCCACATAAGGGCTCGATAGCACCTTATATCACATCAATCTGTACACAACCTCATAGAGAGCTCGGTCGTACCCGACCACACAAGGGCTCGATCGTACCTGGCCACATAAGGGCTCGGTAAGGTGTTTCACATTGCGTCTCTTCATACCCAACTGTTCAGTGGTTTCATAACAGGTATCATACCTGATCGTCTATAGTGCGGCTAGGAAGAATAAAATAGATACATATACATATAAGTTCAATGCAGATTAAATTTCAAGAGATATTAAGTTTAGACTTAGAGAGCGTCATACGTTCTGACCTCTAGATACCAACTAAATATATTTTAGACTTTGAAAGAAATGCAATGGACCAGAATATAAACGTGCAGGGACAACGTCATTGGGAAGGACTCAAAACTACCAATTCCTTACAATATAGGAAGAGAGAAATGTACACCAAATCATGACAAGCGAGGAAATTGCCTTACACAAACCTTGATGAAGAACTAGCTATGATTTCCTGAATTCTTACGCTTTTGTGGTGATTAACTCAGCCTCCGTTGGTATTATAGTGAACATTCCAAGTTTCTTCTGGTTGAATCCTACTAGAATCGCCTCTGATTTTGTTTAATCTTCTTATAAACTTTCAAAGGTGTTTTCAGAGCATTTTTGCGTGGGTTATAGTAGGTGATGCTCCTAGAATGAAAGAGAAAGAGACTCACTGCCGTTTATATACTATACATATCATGATCCAAAATCCATTTAAGGCCGTGATGGTGCCGGACACCACTGTCAGGCAAGCCAACACTAAATAGTTAATTAAATTCTCATTTTAATATTTTTTTTTTTTTTTGAAATCATAAATTTCCTTCAACTTAACTAGTAGAAAGGCGAACTTTACAGAATAATAATAATGCTTTCCAATTTCAATATTGAATATTCCAAAATCCTCCCAAAACCCGGTGTCACAAGTACATGAGCATTTACTAGGAAATAAAATAAAATAAAATAACTGTCCCGCATACAAATTTGGACAGAAAAGAAAATTCAAGTACTCTAAAGGAAACTCTGCTGGCTGCGGGCCGTAAAATGCAATGCAGCTCACCTAAGTCCCTACACTAACCACGCCATTGCGCCCACAAGGCCACTAATATATAGGTGCCTGCACAGCAAAACAATATGCAGCAAGTATAGTATGAGTACGTAAATCAACGTGTACCCAGTAAGTATCCCGCCTAACCTCGAAGAAGTAGTGAAGAGGGGTCGACTCAGACACTTACTAGGGCTTACAATAATATACCGATAATATGATAAATTATGGATTTTATAAGGCAACTGTAAACTCAGTAACATGAAGCAGGTAAATAATTCTTTTGTTAATAGGGAATTTCCAAATTTATTTACATCTTTTAACAATTTATATCTCCAGCCAGTGAGGCCATATCAATTATCAATAATTCCAAAACAATCAATTATGTCATGCGCAAATCATGTTGAGGTCGTACGGCCCGATCTAACATAATATTAAATTGTGTACTGCCGGAAGGTCGAACGACGTGAACCATAGATGCATCTATTTAATCTGCCGAGGCGTTCGACCCGTTCCACAAAAGATAAACACATTCAAACAACCAAATCAAGGATTTATTTAGGTTTGATTTTCAAAGAAATGTCAATTCTCATTAACGGTCAAGTGACCCGTCCGAAACCCAAGTAGGTGAAGTTTAACCTTTTGAAATTCCTTTATCATGTTCCAATATGTTTTAAAAGGTTAATTAACAAGTAGGATGCAAGCATCATAAATAATAACGTGGTTTGGTTCCTAGACTACCCGTACATAAGCATAATAGTATTTACGCACGGACTCTCGTCACTTCGTATGCACATAGCCCCCACAAATAGAAGCACATATTGAATTATTTCACCTATGGGATAAATTCCCTCTTACAAGGTTAGAAAGGAGACTTACCTCGCTCCAAAATTTCGTTACCGGTTCCAAAGCCTCTTTACTCCTCAAACTGATGCATAACGCTCTAAAATTACTCAAATAAATGTGCAAACCCATAAATATATACTCTAACACTTATTATAATTCAATTTACAATAATTTCCATCTTCGCTCGAAAAGTCGATAAATTTACCCTTGGGCTCACATGCCCGGATTTCGAAAATTTTCGAAGATAAATATTTCCCATAGCATTACGAACTCAAATATCTAATCTATTCTCAATCCCATGGCCAAATTCGTGGTCAAAAATCAAAAATACAAATTTCTAGGTTTTTCTTCAGAATCCCAAATTTATACTAATTTCCATGAATTTTCATGCCTAAGTTCGTATATAAACCAAGTATTATAGGTAGGAATAACTTACCTTGACATAGATGATGAAGATGGAGCTCTAAAATTGCTCCTAGGTCGGCTCCCATGGAAGAAATGAGATGAAATGAGCCAAACCCATTTTTGCAAACCTATACACTGCCCAGGTGACCCTTCTTCGCGTTCGCGAGCCCCCCATCGCGTTCGCGAAGAACAATATTCTCAAAAGACATTTTCAAACTCTTCTTAGATAACCTTTTGTATAATGGTCATAACCTTTTGTACAAAGCTCCAAATCACAAATGGTTTAACTTTCTGGAACCTAGACATCAAGGACTATAACTTTCATATGTTGATCATCTCCCAATTCATTATAGATTGCGAGATATAAGCTTCTACAGTCACCCCTATGCAGCAGAGATTACCAAACATTTCTCGGACAGTCTGTAGTGTGGCCACCATAACTCTTTGTACACAACTCCAAATAACCAATAGTTTACCTTTATGCAAACTAGACACCAAGGGCTATAATTTGTGTTTTTGGATCATCTCCAGATTCGTCATAGATTGAGATATATAAGCTTGTGAAGTTAGACGACAGACAACAAAAATTCCTTCTTCGCGAACGCGAGTGCTCTTTCGCGAACGTAAAGAACAAAGTCCCAGTAGAAAATCCTTCTTCGCGAACGCGAGAGGCTCCTCGCGAACGCGAAGAACAACACCAGAACCAGCAACCAGCAGCATCAAAATACCCAAACTTGGTCCGAAACCACCTCAAATCACACCCGAGGCCCCCGGGACCCCATCCAATCGTACCAATCAGTCCCAATACATAACACGAACCTGCTCGAGGCCTCAAATCACATCGCACAACATCAAAATCACGAATCGCACCCCAATTCAAGCTTTATGAATTTTAGAACTTCAAACTTCTACATTCGATACTGAAACCTATCAAATCAAATTTGATTGACCTCGAATTTTGCACACAAGTCATAATTGACATTACGGACCTACCCCAACTTCCGAAATCGGAATCTGACCCCGATATCAAAAAGTCCACTCCTGGTCAAACTTCTTAAAAACCTTTAAATTTCTAACTTTCACCAAATGACTCCAAAATTACCTACGAACCTCTAAATTGACAGTTGGACGCGCTACTAAGACCAGAATCACCATACAGAGCTATTCCCAGACTCGAAATCTCAAATGGCCATCGATAACATTGAAATACACTTCAACAAAAATTTATGAAATCCTTCCCAAAATTCTAACTTCCACAATAGGCGTTGAAACGCTCCCGGGTCATCCGAAATCCGATCCGGACATACGCCCAAGCCTGAAATTATCATACGAACCTGTTGGAACCTTCAAATCCCAATTCCGAGGTAGTTTACTCAAAAGGCAAAGTTTGGTCAACTCTTCAAACTTAAAGCTTCCAAATTAAGAATTTTCTTTCCAAACCAATTTCGAACTTCCCGAAATTAAATTCCGACCACACGTATAAGTCATAACACCTGAAATGAAACTACTGAAGGCTTCAAACCGTTGAATAATGTGCTAGGGCTCAAAATGACCAGTCGGGTCGTTACATTCTCTCTCATTTAAACATATGTTTGTCCTCGAACGTGCTAAGATCTGTTCCGGAGTTGTCCAAAATCACTGTTTAACTCCTCATGCACCTACCCGTGCCACCACAACTCAGTTGAGCACATTATCTCGAGCCAAACTGAAAACTCGCCCTATAACCTTAGTTAACAATCTTTAGGAAAACTGAGTTCCCACTTCTAAATTCCTTTACAAGACCTGACTCTAACACTCAAACACCATACCAATCACCGCGCACTGTACCAAAACATGATTGTGCACTTGTGCTGAAATCACCCCATGCACTACATAAGTCGGTTGCCCATAATAATATCCTCTGAGCCTAATAGCTTTAAAATTTTACGAATTTGTAGCCCACAATACACCTCATAACACATATAAGCCCTGCTCCAATACTCGAAATACTGCCACGATGAAAGAGATGCGTAGAAAGTCATAAACACTTGCCAAATTAACAAATCATGGAGTCTCTCATCCTAAAAGGACCATTACCTCATTCTGAATTGAATAGTGATATTTGTTCTTTAATATACCTTATATAAATCTGATTGTGCTGCTTTCAGGCCCAATAGTCTCGTCTCACCCAATATAAGCTACACAGGCAATAAGCCGCCTCAAACACTGACCAAGATCCTGTATATCGCCAACAATGCGCCAACAAGCTACAAACTCAAATGTGATACATAAGTTAAAATGAACTCTGGAAGGAACTACTCAACCCGCGTAACTAATTTAACAACTGAAAAGATGTCATGAATCTTTCTCAGCAAATGCAGGACAAAACACACAGAAATGGATATAGGGAATTGTGCTCAATGTCACGCTATTGCGGCGTGCAACCCAATTCACCTATGATACCCGTGGCGGCGTGCCACCCGATTCACACTTCATAATCTAAGGAAAATACACCTCAAACCATAATACTTATACTCACGAAATGCCCGAATACCAACCATAAGCATGCCCAGTGCATAATACAAATCCTGGGTAGACGCATAGCGCCATACGCTGTAAAACTCAAGCACAACTAAGGTGCAATAAATGTCTTATATCTTGAGAGCCTTTTTGCTCTCACAATACCACAATTTACATGGGATCTCAACGCGAGTGCGAATAATCAAACCACCTCATAACCCACATGGCACAATAGAGACTACACGGAAAGGCCGACAGCAGAAATATTATCCAAGGTCCGAAGACCCCTCCGAAAACAACGCTATGCTAAAATGAACACATCCGGCACGATATAGAGCCTATATTCACATTTAGATCCATCCACGGACCTCAAGCCGATTCTGATCGAACCGCACTAGGCTAATAACCCTTCAAGGACCCACGATGACCTACTCACGACACATAAGAACAACCGTCAATCCAGAACAAACTTCCACAGTTCACAGCCAAATGAATCGAGCGCCCTTCAGGCATAAATTCTCACATTAGCGATAGTATCACAATCTCCATACTTGGTTTTCCATCCTTAATCAATTAAGTGACTACCTATCACACTTATACCATCTTCCCGTGGGATATGCTCCCACGATCTTCCGTGCCAGGTAACAAGTCTGCACATCTATACCACCGGCCATACTAATTCTATAAAGAGAATCAAGAACCCGCAAATCAATACACAAAGCCTCTTACACATGGCACCAATCTTAGGTGACGCTGAAGATAATACCAGCTTGATTTAAACCTCCGAATCTTTTCCTTCTCGTCTGAGCTTGTGACATTCTTGTCAAAACCGAACCGCAACCTCGATCCTTAACTTCCAATTCCCATGCTACCCACTACACTTAATCATGTCAATACACAGGAGCACAAGATTTGTTATTTCTTATTAACACCTGAACCACTTATA
The DNA here is from genome assembly GCA_000715115.1 of Nicotiana otophora. Classification (NCBI taxonomy): domain Eukaryota; kingdom Viridiplantae; phylum Streptophyta; class Magnoliopsida; order Solanales; family Solanaceae; genus Nicotiana; species Nicotiana otophora. The sequence goes on from AWOL01S0023616.1 coordinate 125,423, forward strand.
GAATAAACACTCCATCATATATGAGCATTTCACTTAACTCATTTCAGGATGACTATTGCAATACTCGACTGCATCCTCATATTCGCAGAAAATACAACCCCAAGTAGTGGTCTAAACCACCATGTCCCTTTCGAGATCCATCTACACATAACAAGCCATAATAACCGAATACCTCCAAATAAATCAAATTACGGCGGCCGTCAAGCCTAGCACATACTGCCACAACCACCGGCATAACTTAACATGTTGAAGGAACTGATCATCACCACCATCGTGCTAATTCAACCATTGCTAATTGATCCGACTTCTTCTAATTTACTGTAGACTTTCCTTAGAAATAACATTAGCTCCATTCAAAGTATATCGAACTCAATCTGTGCTCGCCCCGAGTGAATCCAATTCACAAGCCCACATTGTCTCAAAACCCACGAACCATCTCATACCCTCCTTGTGCGCATATTCGCATCTTCAACTAGTACACCCATTCATTCCTCTACATAACCTTGATACTTGACCATACTACGAGGGCTTGAATATTTAGGCATCGCACTTTAACTTTTGAATCCACTAGGGCCGTTATTGAGAGTCACTGAATCTGACTTGTTCCTAAACATGATCAAACTCCAAGGCCCTGCTAGAATATGGACACTTTCTCAAAGAAAGATTCGGCTAACTCATTTTACTTGTACATTACATCTACACGAAGCATAAACTCTGAGTTTTCCCAAAGCCTGAACATGAATCGATAAGGCCAAATATAGCACACATTTATCAATTTCTCTACTCGAATTACCCCCGATGTTCCCTTTTTATTAGGTACAAATAATCCACCAATGCGCCGATAATCAAAAGTTGCACAAGCCAACAACACACGATCTAATTGTAGATGGTGGGGCTCCCCCACTTAGCCCTAAGATACCATTACATAATATATAGCCCACAACGATTCCTCCTTTTCATTTACCATGACCCCACACCGTCAACCGCCAAATTTCTTGAAGTCTTTCGTTAAATCCCTTTATGAACATTCTGAATCATCAGCCATGATCTCATATCCGACCTCTTTCCACAACGTTGTATAGGTTTGTTCCTTCCTCATTAACATCAAGTGAGAGTTCAACAATATATCCAAACTCCAGTTATATCGCAGCAGAAACAATAGCCAAATCTTCACACCCTTCTTCATTCCAAGCAAACTCCTTTCTTCCATATTCACTCTTTCTCAGTGTAGTAGCCAATATTCCAAATTAGTCCGTAGACCTAGTCACTGTCCACCATGAATCCCAAATCACTCTAAACTTTCCTCAAGGTGTGTAACTATCCTACCATAGAACCCATATGATACTTTGCCACTCTCTCACTTTGGTCGATCCCTCTCCTTTAAGCAAATACTCGACTTCTGCTCCTCACACTTGGCCTTCTAGGAACCTAGCCACCACAAGCAACCTCCCACATGTCCTTCCTCATCCTTCGCTGCCTAGTTGTTTCCTTAACTCAAAATAAGTGTCTGTAGCACTTGAACCGATAGATCGCAACACACTTTAAACCTCTCTGAAGATCATCCTTCTCGAGCTATCAACACTAGGAACACTGATTCGATCATGAACCACTACATACCACTATTTCTGTTGAACACTGCTATCTGACAACCGTCCCTCAAGCACCATTTCACAACACCCTACTCCGAAGGCAAAATTAAAGAAGATCATAACACCGACGAACCGTAATGCGTTCAAATAAGGATGACGATGCTGCATCACCATGAAGATTCCACCACGCTCGAAAATACCAACTCTCGTTACTCCATCAACCTAAACCTGAACATGCATAGTCCCATTGTCTTTCCTTTACTAGAATTAAATACTGAACCTCTAAATCACGCATTGAGAAAAAAAACCCTTTCAATTCATTCACTGCTTCGATGCATAGGCAAGCACCCTACCATTACATCAATACTGTGCGATAACAACTCATGAATATCATAGCAATTGGTGCATAGTCTCAAAACCATCAGAAATACAGCTACTGAGCTGAGATGACACCACATCCTTCCACAAGGCGACGACATTAGTCCAATCGAATACGCAGGGAGAAACATCCTACACCACCTCTACAGTACCATAACAATTCCCCGATTCCCATTTGATAACAAGTGTTTCACGTCGCACAAGATTGAATAGGAAAGAAACAAAGGCATAATCCTCAAAGGAATTGAATCGCACGATAAGGAATCAAGAAGGGAAGTGCTCCTAACAGCCCTGTACCCTCCCGAAAATAAATACAGACGTCTCTGTACCGATCCGCAAGACTCTACTAGACTTGCTCATGACTCGTGAGATCTAAGTGAACCTAGTGCTCTGATACCATGTTATCACGATCCAAAATCCATTTAAGGTCGTGATGGCACCGGACACTACTATCAGGCAAGCCAACACTAAATAGTTAATTACATTCTCATATATATATATATATATATATATTATTTTTTAATTTTTTTTATTGTTTTTTTGAAATCATAAATTTCCTCCAACTTAACTAGTAGAAAGGCAAACTTTACAGAATAATAATAATGTTTTCCAATTTCAATACTGAGTATTCCAAAATCCTCCTAGAACCCGGTATCACAAGTACGTGAGCATTTACTAGGAAATAAAATAAAATACAATAACTGTCTGGAATACAAATTTGGACAGAAAAGAAAATTCAAGTAATCTGAAGGTGACTCTGTTGGCTGCGGATTGTAATATGGAATGCAGCTCACCTAAGTCCTTGCCTAAACCACGCCACTGCGCCCACAAGGCCACTAATATATAGGTGCATGCTCAACAAAAAATTATGCAGCAAGTGTTGTATGAGTACATAAATCAACGTGTACCCAATAAGTATCCCGCCTAATCTCGAAGAAGTATTGACGAGGGGTCGATTCGGACACTTACTATGACCTACAATAATATACCGATAATATGATAAATTATGGATTTTATAAGGCAGCTGTAAACTCAGTAACATGAAGAAGGTAAATAATTCTTTTGTTAATAGGGGATTTCCAAATTTATTTTCATCTTTTAACAATTTATATCTCCAGCCAGTGAGGCCATATCAATTATCAATAATTCCAAAACAATCAATTATGTCATGCGCAAATCATGCCGAGGTCGTACGGCTCGATCCAACATAATAAATGCATCTATTTAATCTGCCGAGGCATTCGTCCCGTTCCACAAAAGATAAACACATTCAAACAACCAAATCAAGGATTTATTTAAGTTTGATTTTCAAAACAATATCAATTCTCATTAACGGTCAAGTGACCCGTCCAAAATCCAAGTAGGTGAAGGTTAACCTTTTGAAATTCCTTTATCAAGTTCCAATATGTTTTAAACGGTCAAATTAACAAGTAGGATGCAAGCATCGCAAATAATAACGTGATTTGGATCCTAGACTACCCGGACATAAGCATGATAGTAGTTATACACGGATTCTCGTCACTTCGTACGTACGTAGCCCCCACAAATAGAAGCACATATTGAATTATTTCACCTATGGGGTAAATTCCCTTTTACAAGGTTAGAAATGAGACTTACCTCGCTCCGAAATTCCGTAACTGGCTCCAAAGCCTCTTTACTCCTCAAACCGATGCAAAACGCTCCAAAACTAGTCAAATAAATGTGAAAACCCATAAATATATACTCTAACACCTATTATAATTTAATTTACAAAAATTTCCATCTTCACTCGAAAAGTCGATAAAATCACCCTCGGGCCCATGTGCCCGAATTCCAAAAATTTTCAAAGATAAACATTTTCCATAGCATTACGAACTCAAATATCTAATTTATTCTCAATCCCACGGCCAAATTCGTGGTTAAAATCCAAAAATATCAATTTCTAGGTTTTTCTTCAAAATTCCAAATTTCTACTAATTTTCATGAATGTTCACGCCTAAATTCGTATATAAACCAAGTATTTAACTTGTAATAGGTAGGAATCACTTACCTTGACATAGATGATGAAGATGGAGCTCTAAAATCGCTCCTAGGCCGGCTCCCATGGAGGAAATGAGATGAAATGAGCCAAACCCATTTTTGCAAACTTATACACTGCCCAGGCGACCCGTCTTCGCGTTCGCGAGC